>BEXV01001899.1:25024-36253 GCA_003118195.1 Hemicentrotus pulcherrimus | reverse complement strand
CTCTCTCTCTCTCTCTCTCTCCCTCTTCCCCCTCTTTCTCTCTCTCTCTCACTCTCAGTGTTGGTCCCCGACGTGCTGCATAAAATCCAACCAATCAGGACTCTCCTGGTGCATATGCGCAGATCGATGTCTCGCTTTTTTTCTGTCTCTCCGCTTCGGAACACAGTAGGGTCCATGATTATATAAAACCTTCGCAAAGCATGTGCACTTCACAGACCGCAGAGCATTACCAGCCTTGACTGCCGTAATCAGAAGCTCATTATTTGTTGTCATATAATTCTGTAATCGCCGGTACATTGACAACCGTCGTCCTCTTTGCTCGATCCTTTGAAGAACCATCGGTAGCCGGTAGTAGCTGCAAATCTGTTTTCGTATTTTCATCAACTCCTGTGCTAAATTTGCAGAGAATTATACAGCTGAGTAAAAGTGGAAGTTAACATCGCTCTGCCCCGTGGATATTGTGCTGGATTAAAACTATTATTAAAACGTACCTACTTCGGAAGTGTTCGTTTCTTCATCATTTTCTGTCTTGTGACTCCTCCAACTCACTGACCAGTGATGGAGAGCGGCAAATCATCAAAGATCGCTGGACTAATCACCACCGTTTCACAGCTGGTCTTGAAAGATAAACGCGCTATTGATTTGGGCAAAGATCATGGTGATAAAATTGAGGTGAGATTTTTTTTTCTTCAGAACTCAAAAATTCTTTTTATCTCGTAAACGGCTCCATTCTGTGGAAACAAAACTGACATTGACAAACAAATGTTGCCTAGACGATGATTCGACATTACACTAGAAAATTTCAGTTTCAATAATTCATAAATTAACTATTCTAGTCTACAGGTATAACCGAAGAGTGGGCATTGGACTACAAGGTATAACCATGGAGATAAATCTCCATGGTATAACAACGATAACTAAATATCTAGAGCAAGGATTGGTATCCCTTTTATACATATTTTTGCGAACTCGGTTAGATCCGAGAATGAACCATCCACTCATTGATTTTTCACTTTCCAAGACATATTTTAAGAGGAAGTGATCAGAGCAAAAAATCTCTGGTATATTTATAACATATTCTTATCGAGCTTTGCCAAGCAGCTTCCTGATCTTGTGCAAAAATGTATTTTTCAGCACGAGCTTTAGAAGGTCTTGCTTTTTCCTTCGCCTATAAGCATCAACTTACAGATGCTACACATATGAAATTTCGATTTCTTCTACCAAGAAGTTACTTCTACCAGGAAACAAATCTGTTTTGCTTCACTTTTTGGTCTGGTATTGTAATTTTGTTATTGACTCTTTGCAGAGCGAGGTTATAGGTTAGATTAGGTTGGGCTTGTGCAGGGTATCAGAATATATGAACTGAATTAAATGGTTCATTGAGAAAACGACAGCTCTCGTGCTGAATTACATATGGTTTACAATAAAAGCATAATGTTAAATTGATGTTTACATAACGCTCGCGTAAATACATTAACAATTAAATGAATAACAAATGATATTATAACAAAAATTAGGAAATGAACGAGGGAGTTAAAAGTTAACATATACAGTTGTGAAGGATAATAAAGCTAAGTATAAAGGATTGTGCTACGGCTCGCTGAGGAAATCTCTATTATCCTCTTCGACACGTGCCTATTATGTTCTGTGTCTTTTCGTGCAACGTTTACTTCAGGTATACCTTAATTTTTGGGGGTGAGGTGAAAAATAAAAAATAAATTTTGAACGTTATTGTTGTTATTGTACAAGTGTGGAAGAACATCAGAGATAAAATGTTTCCTGAAAAGCATGGCTCTTCAAATGCCTTAATATTCTTAATATGACAAGAAACAGCTTAAGTATGGCACATGTTTTTGTAGTCCCATCTTTATGTGTATACAGTGCTTGTTACTTTCCCAAGACTGGGCCGAATTTCTAATCATTTTGATGTCTCCAGAACCTTTCAGTACAGACCAATACCTATATCGTGGACGCTTATATGCTACATAGTACATGAACAACTTTTTCTGATCGATTCCACACCATTTCTTTCACCTTTTGTTTCACAATGTAATCGCATGACCAGAACTCGACTTTATCTTTCAGTTAATCACGTCTTTTCTTCTACGTCAACACGAATACAACGATGGGATTCACAGTAGAAGATGCTATTTACCTCTCTCGAATAGTAGAAAGTTACAAACTGTCTGCGTATAAAAGATCCGTCACAAAGGATCATTTGAAATGTGCAGTCATGCCTAAATGTCTTGAGAATAATGGTTATAGGAAGTGTTAAAGAATTGGGTAATCGGGGAAACAGCTCAAGACTTTGATAGTACGCTTTTGAAATAATGGCGTCTTCTCATATTGTAATAGTTGTAAAATCTTCTTCCGAAGCAATTCAAATGTCGGCTCGAACTGGATCAGGCATGGGATCAGCTACAATAGTAGCTCGTAATCTGTTGCCAAATAAGTTGGGGTTACTATCCGTCCTCTTCTCTTAAATTTCTTTTGCGCGGGTAAACATTTAATCACCATTGAAATTAATTTTGCATGACTAACCGTTCGCAAGATTGGATTAGTGGTATCGAAACTTGATGTAGCCAAAGGCATCTCTTAAATGTTTGCCGATACAATGACTATATTCTGAGCATATCACATTTTATTGGCAAAAGATATCAATGAGTGCTTTTAAAGCGTAATGATGAGCCCGGCACATTGAATGCGGATAATCCCTCGCATAAATCATCAAAAACATATGGAAAGGGGAAGAAACAACATTATAAAGGGAAAATGGTTTTCGAAGAGAGGGTTGCAAAGTGGTTAGGAGGGAAACAGAGTACAATTTTTTTTTTTTAAACACAAGAATTGAAGAATTGGGGGTTAATAACAAAAATGCAATAAAATCATAAAAATATGTTTGAAGGGGACTAAATGGAATATTAAGTATAGAGGGGCACAATATTCACCAATTCCAGGTCAAATAGTTGTAAAATGATGTATTGAGTTTGTCATAGGGTGATGGCTCAATATAGTTCCCTTTTGTAAGCAAAATCAAACGTTCATTGCGTCTGACGGGTGTGAACAAAACAAAGAATGTTATCAACATGTTAAAGGTGCACATTTTATTTTTTTTGGGGGGGAATCAAAACATGAGAAATAGTCGCATGCAATTGAGTGCAGATACAATGCAAAAGGGATGACAATTTGTATTTCTGTATTAACATTTATTTCCTTCTCAACAGTACAATATGAAACTCAATGTATATATATATATATATATATATGGTATATGTAACAATTATTTCAACATAGAGTATACAGTAAATAATTCAGATACGAAAGGAGGCGAAAACCCGGAAAGCATAGCTTGAGCTGGGAACGCCCATAATACGTTAACACAGTTACCGAGAGAACATTACAGATATTATTATGAACATTACATTTTATATAACAGAACGTTGATTGGAAAGAAGAAAAAATAGTAAATGGAAGAGAGAGAAAAGAAATGAGGAGATGATTAAGTATAGGAAGGCACGTTCACTTATAAAGAGAAAGTTACCTTAATTGGGCTGTGCATGTGTCTGCGATTACATCATAAAAATAACGAAGTACTACTATTTCAAAATAGACAGCGGGTACATAATCATTAAAAACAAGCAAAATCATCAAACAGACAACAGCTTCATCCGACAGCATTTACTAGCAACAGCTGAGGCGGGTACGTAAGTGATCAAAATGAAAAAATAATCGGTCATACAAACATGTTATTGAATTCCACAAGAGGTCATTTCACACATAAATACAAGAGAGGGTATCAATATCGAGCAATTAAATACATTTTTTGCCTTGCGGGAAAAAAGTCTGCAAGGAGAGCGATGAAAATGAAAAAGATATATTAATGGGCATCCTTTGTCCTTTTAAAGTTTAGACACATGGGGCTTGTTTTTTTATGACGTAAAATGCAGTAAGCTTCTATTCAGAACACAAAACTCATTGAAGATAAAGTTGAGTTTTGGTCATGGGATTGCATTGTGAAAAAAACGGTGTGGAATCTATCAGAAAAGGTTGATCATCTAGTATATAAGTATTTGTGTGTATTGCAAGGTTCTGGAATCATCAAAATGATAAGAAATTTGGCCAAATCTTGGCAAAGTTACAAGTACTGTACACAGAATGATGTACATGGGACTACACGAGCACATGGCGAAAAAATCCCCCCCCCCGATATTTACGTATTTTATGTCATATTTACAATATGAAGGCATTTGAAGAGCCATGCTTTTCAAGGAACATGTTTCATCTGATGTTCTTCCACCCTTGCATAATAACAATGATAACGCTCACAAATTATTTTTTACCTCTTCCCATAACTCAATCTTCTCTTTAAATATGTGTTGGATCATTGTTACGAGCAGTTGTCATTAATTTACTCCTTTAAAAAACCAACCAAGGCGGAATTTTGGCGGCGGCTTGCCGCGCCATATCGTAACAAGCCCTGTGACACGACCGATTACCACCATCCTTCCTCTACTAATTATGTGATCCCAGAGGGTCACCTCCTCTAATCCCTCTTGTCAAGTCATTCGTTTGTTAAACGAATGCACAATGTACTACAGTGTCACATAACTTTCGCTATATTTGTTGAGGGCGCCAAGTACCAATGCAGCAATAAAAAAACATTGTCAATTTGAATTAGTATGTCTGGACGATTGAATAGATCACCCGCCCTTCAGTGTGCAGAAAAACACGTTTTTCGGAGAATAAACTTATATTCAAACATGGGTGCAAATCTTTTTTGTCAATATATGTATCTAAAAATACGCTTTAAAGCACGTTTGGTGGTTAACAAAATTATTAAGGTCTGACCTTCTTTGCTTGTGTAGACCATTTTTTCAAGAATAGCTACGTATCTGGGTATTGAATTTGATATAAAAGGGTTGAACTGACCTTCGAAATATCTAAAGACAAAATAATTGCGTTTGACTTTGAGTGAAGAATAAATAATAGCTATCCACTCTATTTAATTTATCTTTTGATGGAGACGCGTTTTCGGACACGTTTACGCGTTGGAGGGTAAAACAGTACTGTCGTCTTTGATGATTTTTGTTATTGAAATGAAAAAAACAAAGATATTTAAAACGCGGGGCATCCCAGTCGAGCGACACCTAAAAGTCTCCTCAGGGTTTTTACGAGACCGACACTAGGTACTTTTAGATTAAGTGGACAAGAACGGCGTGAACGTCCAGTGATCACGCGTGTCAATGGCAAGCCGTACATTTATTCCTATTTCTTGATATCAAGAATTACCATCGCTTTACAACTGGAAATTATTTCTTGATATCAAAAATTACCATTGCTTCACAACTGAAAATCATTTCTTGATATCAAGAAATATGAATAAATGTTTTAAATGGTTTGCCGTATAGACACGCATGAATAGTGGACGTATACGCCGTTCCCGACCACTGAATGTAAAATGTCGGTATCGTAAAAACCCTGAGGAGACTTTTAGAACGCCCGCGAGACAGAGATTATCGATCCTGAGCTGTCGTTCTCGTGGGACGTGGGTCACAGCCGGTTGATCCCGTGGGATGTCGGTCTTGTGGCCTGCCAGTCTCTTTGGTCGTCGATGGTGTAGACCGTCGGGTCTTTTGTCGCGTCGCGGGTTTGTTAAACCCTCGGATAACCTTTCAGAAGGCCAGAAAAACTGACAATGTCGGTCGAGGGCTCTCTGTCGGTGATGTAGGCTGTAGCTGTAAACGCCTTTTCTTTTCCCTTTTTTTTTGTTGTTGTTGGGGGGCACCACCCACACTGGAAGGTAATTTGAGATAAGGTATGAATACATTGTAAACCGGCACGTTTTTTATACTGACATTCATCTACTATTATATTTTTTAAATACGGAATGTGACAGTTATTCACCGCATTATCATTATTCTTGTTTCATTATAGAACTGTTCAAAGTCCAAGACTATGACACGCTACGTGATACGCCGGGGACAGATTGACGACTGTTCTCAGATCTCAGTGCTAATGAGGGAACTTGCAGAGAGTGAAGACTATGGAGATCGGGTGGAAGTCTCCGAAGAAGGTAAGTTCATTTTTGTGTGTGTGTGTGTGTATTGTGCTTTTCCTTCTTTTTTTTTTCTTTATTTAAATTTAAAGTAAAATTCCTCATGTTACCGCATGTACCGATGTGGTATTAGGAAAAGTGTTCTACTCTCTAAAGTGTTTTATAAGCAGAATTATATTACTTATTGGATATAAATTAATTAATAAATTAATTATAACGGAAGGTCACGTGAATCCGCATAAACCAAGTATATAATCACTGAGACAGAGATGCCTTTTGGGAATTGATGGTGCATGTGTATGAGTACGCGAATGTGACTTGGAAAGGTAGTCGACGAAATCTTAAACATGTTCTTGCCTCTCTATTCCATCTTCAGATCTTCGTCGAGATGGGTTTGGAGATAATCCTGTCTTCGAGAGCATTGTCTTAGAAGACAGGGAGGCTAATGAAGAATCGTCTATCTTGGGCTACGCCCTCTTTTTCATGGGCTTCTGCTCCTGGAAAGGGCGTCTCCTCTATCTTGAAGATGTTTACATCGATGCCGAATACAGAGGTAAACAGCCGATGTAATCGTTTTTGTGCCTTTTTTATATTAAACTACTGATACACATCCTTTCAAAAAGTATCATTTAACTCGCTGGCGTCGTTGGCGTCGTTTCATGAACGCGCCGTTCGCACAAGTTCGCCGTTATCCAAATGAAATGTATTGAAATAAACAAGCGTTGCATGCCGGCTGTATGTGAACTCATACTTTTGACTGTTTCGTGAATCGGTGTCCTCGTCACGCTGAATGCTACCAGTGGTCGTGTCATTGGTTATTTAATATGTTTCTCAGTGAAATGGTTCAAACTGTTATGACAAACACTGAATTGCAACTGTTTATTGACGTTTGGGCAAATGTTCTCCGCCAAGTCAGCGACATTTAAGCAGTCGATCAGTGACCAATAATGCGCCAGTGATTTTGTTTTATGATGGCAAGTAAACAAACAATTCTTTAACACTAAAAATGATTTTTCAAAATACCTCATTGATAAGACCTCTTGTTAATAACAAATATTAAAATTGTCTTCTCAGCTGGCATTCAAATGCCATGAATTCATTGGCTTTATTTATAACAGTTAGTATAACTTGTTATTGATTAGAAGGTTATGAAACGGGGCTTATTATTTTCCGAGGAGCAGTTATTTACCCATAACTCGCCATAAATCATGATTTATTATGACAATTTAGACATGACTGTGTCCCGAGCGGAAAGATTGAATCAATTTTAGAACTTTCCCCACCTCCTTTCATAATCAGGCCTCGATAAAATATTTCCTTTTGTCCGAAAAAGGGCTGATTTGTACATTTTCACTGTCATTGGCCTCTCCAGCATCAGCATAAAGACGCCTCCCTCTCTTTGAACTTTTGAAGGCCAATTTATTATTTAAAGCTTATCAGTACTAGTGTACAGGAGGGATTAGACAGCCCTGCAAGGTCACTGGGCAGGTGGTTATCTCATCAACTCAGCTCTCAGTTAACATAAGAAAAAGAGGAGCATGGGGGACCAATGGTCAACGATTAGGCATTGTTTAATATAGAGAGGGCGCAAGTAGCTACAAGTAGTGCAGTGGGCCTTTAAGTCAGGCTGAGCTTAGCCTACTGTATCTTGACAGTATATGAAACCCGGGATACTGAATTATTGCGATGTGCTTTACTGAGAAGAAAAGAAAGGACAAAACCTTAATATCACTCCAATTGTCGTCGGACATAGACTTTGCTATTTATCCCTGATTTTAATCACTATTTAAGAGATTGTTTTGACGTCGAGTTTTTTAATCTCCCATTAGCGTTGATTTATAGGGCAGATTATTGAGCCTATAGTATGCTCGTTTTTATTTTCGTTCCTTTAAGGATGTATGATTGTAATGAAACCTTTTAATGCTGAACAATTTTATCATGTTTGTCCTTTAGGTACTGGACTCGGCATTGCTCTTCTCCACACAATTGCCAAGGTAAGGGCTCATCATTGAATTTGTCTTTATTATTGATGGATAATTCTTATTCAATTTGCCTTAAAATCATATGTATTTTGTACTTTTATCTTTAATTTCAATCATTAATCAGATTATTGTCTGGGCCAGGGTCAATGTGGAAATCGGTTTTGTAACTGACCATGCTGATCTGTTCAAATATATGTACAGGTGATTACAAGTAAATGAATAAATAATGCATGATATATATTCTAGTCCAGGTTGACGGATTATCGAATACTTAAAACCTGCCTTTAGGGTTATTGAAACTATTCACTAGGCCCGTCTTCACTATCTCGAGATTGCCAAATATTCAGCTATTTGAACTATCCCGATCGCAAACTATCCAGTTAATTGCGTCTTCATTAGAACGAAGTAGCAATTTAGCGGGGTAGTTGGTCGGGATAATATCCCAAGATATCTTGGGATAGTTTGCAAAATATCCCACTATTTTGCAAAATATCCAGTTATTTGTCACGTGCGTCTTCACTAGACCTACGATTCGCAATACGCGCTAACGCTGAGCAAAATATCTCGAGCTAATTTCTCAAGGTCGAGTTACAACTTTTGAGGTCGAATCTCGAGATAGTGAAAACGCGATTTGTTACTTCTGGATTATTTCCCAAATCAGAAATAGGGGGCTATCTCGAGATGATGTAGATGCGCCTAAGGGGTGATCAAAGAAAGCCAAGCGGTCAAGGGCTGGTTGATTAAAATTGAGACGTGGGAAATGAGCCCCCTGGCACCCGGTGTGCTCTGGTATCCATCCCCAAACAAAACTATGGTCACTTACGACCCTCACGTGACTGCACAGCTGCCAATATGAAAGAAATCATACACTAACCTTTTGCTAGCTGTCATCCAATCAATTTGATTGCGATGTTCAAATTGTTATGAAATTGAAAAATAAGTGAATTGCATTTTTGAACTGCACACTGAAAGCCCTTCGGAGCATCAAATTAAATTAAGCTCATTATTTTTTTCTGCTTCATATTTTGTTTTGTTAGATCTCTGAGGAACGTGGTTGCAAGGCTATCCAGGGAACTGTCGTCGAATGGAACACGGATGTCATGAAGCTTTACAAACGGATAGGTGCTACGGATATGACCGAAAATGACAAATATCACCTCTTTGCTATTGGTGGGACTGAAGTGAGTAGATTCGCCAAGGCAAGGATCCCCGCCTTAAATAACGGATCACAAATCGTAACCTGTGAGCTGTGACATTATGACCAAACTAAGAAACATTCATATTTTGGTTCGGATAGTCATGACACCAAATGGTGAAGGTTCGTTTTGAAGCGAACATCCATGTAAACCGAACAGCCGAAGTATATTGAGATCGCTAGACATGTTGTGAGATGTGACATCATTCGACCAGGTGCCC
This sequence comes from Hemicentrotus pulcherrimus, assembly GCA_003118195.1. Classification (NCBI taxonomy): domain Eukaryota; kingdom Metazoa; phylum Echinodermata; class Echinoidea; order Camarodonta; family Strongylocentrotidae; genus Hemicentrotus; species Hemicentrotus pulcherrimus. Next base: position 26,800 of record BEXV01001899.1, on the reverse strand, counting down.
TGCAGAGAACGCCAATGGAGAAAGCGTATTCCGAAAGTAGCACCCGGTCACTGTGAGAACCGACCCAGCTAAATAAACCGAAGGTTATATAAGAAGGACGGTCGGACTCGCGGTCCTTTTAACATTGCCGGTCTCGTGCATTGTCGGTCTTCTTCGGTTTTTTTCTGGTCCCAAAATGATATCAATATATCAACATTTTGATCAACGGGGACCAAATGAAACATGGTTCAGTGGCATTCGTGTACGACCGGAATTCCGAAAAGCTTGTTATGCATTTAGAGGCCTCATGATCATGTTTGCAGGCCTAATGATTATGCTGTTTAATGGATGGATTCCGGCAAATTATAAGCGAGAGTTGCGGGACAGATTTGAGAAGTTTACAGATCGAAAAACTTTTATTAGAAGTTTGCTTAAAGGGCCTAAATATCATGCATATTTGTTTCACTATCACCATGAGTTATATTTATGTTAGTCATGCATTGAGCGATTATTGCTATTTATTATGAAGTGTTTACAAGAAGTGTCGTAGTTGAGTGGTTTAAGCACTTGACTTGATATTCAAAGGTCGTTGGTTCGATCCCCAACACGGCACGAATGTACTTTGGCAAGGCAAAAATCTACATTTGTCTCTCAATACCCAAGAGAGAGAATTGGGGACCCGGTAGGATGACATTGTGATGGGAAATGCCTGTACGGTAGGAATTACTCCCAGGGAGTTGAGTTGGTGCATGTTGTGTGAATGTGTGTGAATGAATCCGATGGATTACTGGAGTAATGTTATCAGTAAAGCGTTTATAGAGACAGTAGCATGTAACAAGCGCTCTATAAATCCAGATTATTATCATATTAACTATGGAAACAGCAATTCATAAATTCACTAGTTCTGCAATTATGCATTCAAATCTGCGTTGGATTTTATATTAATAAGATGGGTACCATGGATCTTTCTAAATTATACCATTATACCAGGACGTGAAGATGAAATAGATAACTAAACGAACTCACATAGATATATAGTAGACCAAAAATGACTCAATTTTTGTTATAAAATGAAGACCACAACAGGCTAGCTAATATTTAGATATTGTATGATGTGTTACTTTTGACGAGGACGTCGGTTATTTGCTTATGATGACCCCTTTTGACTAACTATGGTCTTATGTTACCGTGTTACAAATCATATATTGATGTATAAAATAAATGAACATAAATAAATCAATCAATACAAGAACATTTGAGGTCCTTTAATTCTCAAATTAGCATCGTATAACCTATACTATAACTAGTTTCTTGATTGAATACGTAGTGAAAATATGAAGAATTCCAATTCATTATGTAATTTATTCATTGGAGCCAATCGATTTGACAACAATATATTTATTGTCATTGTGTACATATGATTATCATGAAATGTAAATTATATTCTAAAGCGTCGACACTTTTTATTTTTATGAATCTTGGATATATTTATTATGTTAATAAATACCAAATAATCAGATTTCAGCTTGTATTGTCTTGAATGTTGTAGAAAGTTATAGAAGTAGCAGTACTGAAATACACATTCCCTGATCTACAGGCACAGACTTTAAAGGTAAAGACCAATATTGGAAACGGCCCAATTTCAAAAAATGAAATGGAAGCTCTCATAACCAATCATGTGAAAGAATATGTTTTGACTAATACATGATGATAAACAATTTACTGGGAAACCGCCTACTAATTCATATATTTGGTAAATTTGTTTCTCTCATGGTCTGTGAGAGATATAGGGTAGTC
>BEXV01001898.1:45712-71267 GCA_003118195.1 Hemicentrotus pulcherrimus | reverse complement strand
GGGGGGGGGGGAAGGGGTAAGAAATGGAATTAGTTGACATAGTAAGAATTGCCAGATCCTTTTCGGAAAAATCTGTTCAATCTTTTAAATGGAAGGAAAAGGGCATGATACACCTTGTGGTCTGATACAATGTTTATTGGGTGTTCTTTTTCCATTTAGAATTCTTTGAAGGCTTACAGTACCTTGACAGTAGTATTAATAGTTTGGAGGTACCTGAACCAGGAATATATTAAATATTTAAAGACTCTGTCGGAAGTGAAAAATTGAAATTATCCATCAACTGAAGGCTTATGAGCCATAGGTTACAACAATAAAAATGTATGATATTTTAGTGTCTGTCAGAGGTTCAGCTCTCTTAAAACTTGAAATCATGCATATTCACAATGACTCTTCTTTAATTAAGCACTGCTCATTGCCGCAGCTTAAAGGTTTAGACCAGTTTTGGAATTGACCCCCTCTCAAAATATGAAATGCAAGCTCTTATTGCCAATCATGCGAAAGAATATATTTTGACAAGGATGTGATGAAACAAAAACCTCCTACTAATTGATATATTTGGTAAATTATCATATCGATCCGGCCTGGATAGATATCATGAATGCACTTCAACATTGAACATTTGGGCATATATTTCTGCTATTTTGCAAATTAAGGTTGAAGTATTGCCACCTAAACCTCTGAGGGCAATATTGAAACAATATTGAATGGATATTTTGCACCCAAAACCCTTGAAGAGTAATTTTACCACGTCCGGTCTATACTGTATTTGCCGGCATAAAGGCTGCAGTATATATATCATAAAGGAAGTTCTTACACAAGCTGGGGTGCAAAGGAAAGTGATACGTGATATGTTGATTAGGCAGTTGAAGTTCATGGGTCACATTACACGTAAAGAAGGCCTAGAGAATCTTGCTTTGACATGGAAAATTGTGGGAAGAAGCAGTAGGGGAAGAAGGAGGATACTTTGGATGGACAGTCTGTAGAAATTGTTGGAAGAGAGAGGAGTGAAAGAACTGGGAGTGGTACTAATACAGAAGGCTAGGAGCCAAGGGTTGTGGAACAGCATGATCGCCAAAGTCAAACGATATGGCACTTGGAGAGAGAGAGGGTTTCTTTGTACTGACACATTAAAAAATCAGGAAATAAGATAAAAGAAGACATTGATGTATACGGTGCAATAAACTTGTAACCAAATTTTGTCTTTCATATACCAGGTTCGTTATGACGACGAGCTGAAGCGAGTTGTGGCCGAGCCTCTGGAGATGACCCAGGAGTTCCGCAAGTTTGACCTGTCGAGCCCCTGGGAATCGTTCCCCAATCACCGAGAGCTAGCACCCGAACAACTGGAACAGGGCAAGACGGAAGAAGAGAAGTCGGATAAATGAGTCACAGTGTATTTGATATGTATAGAATATAGATAGATCAATTCAAGTATTAGCAATGACTCGGAGAAGGTCTAAGGTTGACATTAATTTGGTTTCGGCGAAAGAAGTATTTAAAGGGAGAAGTCAGTACCTAAAGTCTGATTCTTTAAGTAGAGTAAAGAACTTGTATTTTGTCCTTCTAGGATGGAATATTTTCGTCCATATTTGGAATGCTCTAAAAAAAATTGTGATGTCTCTGGCAAAGGGGAATAATATTCAGTAAGGCGTGAAAAACTTGACCCCCCCCCCTACCACCAGATACAATTTGGAGCTGTATCAACACTAGTTCACAGCCAGGAAAATATCTTTTTGGTGTACATGTAGTAATATCAACCATATTCATCATTTTATTCCGTCAGAATGACATACTTACTCAGTACATAGGAGACTGAATACCGGTAGCTATTGAGAGTTAACATCCCAGACCCAGAACTTTCCCAAAGAGACTTGAACATGGAGGGCAAATGTTAACATACCGGTATGAATTTCTCTGGGACTCTTACGGTGAAGACCAATGTACTGCTTACGTCTATCTGAAGTTGGTATCGGCTTACTCAAAGATGGGATGGCTTTAAAATCTTCTGGGGCATTACAACCAGAAGTTCTTACATGTGATCAAACAATGTTGAAACTGACCCATGCATGCAATCTTTAAAGATTCTCGCTGTAAAGACGTTTGAAGAAACAAAAAGACACTATTGTCAGTAGTGTGGTCATTTTCCTAAGTCTAACAAAGGAAATGAAATGGATTTGTGATGTGCTTCAGTTGTCTGACAATATTTGAATAAAGTTATGTATGATACCACTGACATTGTGTGTTGGAGTAATTTTTTTGGTTTTATAGATATTTGTTATTATATTCCCTCAAATCGAATACATATTGTACAAATCAAAACTGGATACATTGTATGTATATTGATATTTTGGATAAAACATAAATTGCAATAATAAAAAGAAAACATAAGTACATTTTCATAAACTGTTTATAAAGCAATTTCATATGATCAAGGATATTAAAGTATACTTGAGAGAAATTTGTTGTCTATTCTCCCCCCATCCTTTAAACATCCTCCCAACACCCTCATCCACACAACCAAGCTCACACACACTTACATACATACACACACACACACACACACACACACAAACAAAGAGTCACGTGTACCTAAAGATGTATGCATACTAACGAAAAATAGATATGTTCTTTGACAAGATAGCATTTGATTCCTATTGGTCCATTTTTTGTATACAAGTCATCTTTTCTCTGTAGCCTATAAATTGTGCTATGACATGGCGTTAAACAAAAGGTGGGCAGATAATTTTTCATTTTGCAAATGGATCATATTGATAAGAAGTTTATAATGTTTTCGATTCTGTAGTACATGTTTTTGCCTTGATGAAAGATTGAGGTATGCGGACGTTTGAAGCCTTGTTCGCATATGATTTGATAAAAACTGCCTCTAAGAACCATTGCAAAAATAAAGACAATTTTAACATGTAAATGAAAGGCCAGTGGGGTGAAAACAAAGGATATATTGGTCCAATGGCCCCTTTTACTCTTCTGTTTATTACGGAATTGTGAAGCACAATTGTGAAGTTACTCTTGCCTCCCAAGAGTAACTGGAAAGATAAAGACCAGTTCACATGTAAATGAATGGCCAGTCGGGTTAAAAAATAATGTGCAGCAATGGCCCCTATTACTTCTCTTTTACCAGATATAGAAATGTTATGCACACTATATGCTTGTACCATTTTAGTTAGCAGCAGCTTTTTATTTTGGTGTGTTTTGGGTATTTTTCAGGCGATTTACAACATCATGTGGTCCCTCAAGTTATACTTCCCCTCTTTTAATGTCTACTTGTCAGATTATCAGTTTAATTCTTTCTGTTAGTACCTTGGGCTGTGAATTGTATTATGACAGCATTATTCCAAATTGTATTGCTTAGATTTAAATTCATTGCTAATTAACTGAGCTTGGGTTAAAAAGATCATAGAAATCTAGTGAGAATGTATAGAGAGGGAGAGTGAGACAGGGCTAAAGAGAGATACAGTGAGAGGGGAGAGATGAAGGGAGAGAGAGAGACAGGATGTGAGGGAGAGAAGCGGGGAGAGAGATGAAAGTGGAGAGGGCGATATAAACTTAAAGTAATGGGAAGGAGGGATACAAAATACATAAAGAAAGGCAGGTGATAGAGGCTTAGGGGGAGAGTAAGAGATAACAGAATAGAGAAAGGGAGATAATAAAGGAAGAGAGAGAGGCCCGTATTCTGAAGTCGGGTTTAACTAAACCAGACTTCAGAATAGGCCTACGGACCAGAGAGAGAACAAGGGATGACTGAAGGATATAAGGAGAGATGAAAGAAGAGGGGCTGAAAGACAAAAAGATCGATCGCACGGGTGGTAAAGAAAGCGAAAAATGAAAGGGTATATAAAAGAAATAAAATAGATTCACCAGAAATATTATTAGCTAAACCTTGTTACGAAGAATACGTTTGCTGCAAATTGCATAAAATGTAGAATGGGAATAAAACCATGGCCTAATAGGGCTTGATACAGCATGATTAACTCCCAACAAGCAAAAATGTAATTATCGGTATTTGTTTTTAATTTGTGGATATCAAATTTTCCGAAACAAAAAAAAATAAATAAAAAAAGGGGAGGGGGGGTCACTAAACATTTTATGATACATTTGGATGTAGACTCTATGATTCTAGATGGTAACCTATTCATGAATTTGGGATTTAAAAAAAGACTAAATAAAAAACTTCGTGGATGGTAATTGAAAATTCGGTCTCTCTGGTCAACGATTTAGATCGTGGTGGACATGTTATGTTTTCCACCAAGAGATGGCGGTAGATAATGTGTTACTTACCAGTTGCTATAAATTGGCTATGAGGTGAGAGCGTGACTTTAACCGGCTAATTCCACAAAACAATATCTTGTCGAGCAGAGAATAGCGGGGATACCACCATTCATGCACACACAGATAATAAATAATAATAATTACTTATAAAACGCACTTGTATCAGTTTATCTAACAATTTAGCTAGCCATATACAAAACAAAATACATAAATCTCTCTCCAGGATTAAACAACATATAAGGCCATTATAATACAAAAAAATAATCATGTTTAGCGTCCCCCCTTTTCTTTTCTTCTTCCTCTTCTTTCTTTCCCTTTCTATCCTCTTTCCATTCTTTTCCTTCTCTCTCTCTCTCTCTTTTCATTAAAAAAACAACATACTGCTAAAATGATCTATACTTCTGATAAATATTTAAAAAAGATGCTGGCGGAATTCTTAAAAAAATATCCCGACTGTCAGGGAAATGTACCGAGCGGCCATTTTGAGAAGAAAAAAAGGGGGAAAAAAGGGCCTCCTCCTTCCTGTTTTTTTCAAAAAGGTAGGACTCTAAACATGTTTTTTTTTTTAATGGCCTAATAGCAGTAGTAACTCTGAGTGAATAAAAAGCTTGATATCATGTTTCTGAAAGGTTTCTAGGCATTGAATGTTTCGAATGTCACTTGGCAGCTTGTTATAGAGGATTGGTGCAATATACACAAATGCGCATATTGATCTAGCACTTAGAGTAGACTGATAGGGAACGAAAATAATGATGCAGTAATTAAAATACTCGCGAGGGAGCAAAGCGATTAATTGTGCACCATAACTTAATTATAGAACGTTCATTTCATAAAAACTCCCATTTATTTTTCGCTTTTCGAATTTCTTCCTGTGGATATTTGGTTAGGCAAAGAGTTATTTAAAAACAAAGGAACTCATCATTATTTGCAATAAAAATCTTCAAATATGATAGGGGTCGCTTGTACATGTGGTAATTACCCCTGGCCAATCACCAGCCAAATACAACCACCAAGACACCCGAGAACATTTAACCCCCTGAAAATTACCCCCGAGGACAATAACCCCCGTGGACAATTACCCCCGAAAAAAATCTTCTTTTATAAACCAACTTATTATTAGGGTGGACTTCCCCTGTAATGAACAGGTGGTAATTTTCGAGAGGGGGTGGGGGGGAGGGGGTTACTCGGGTGGTTGTCATTGGTTGTCCTGGTGGGGGAGAGAGGGGAAGTGTAATTGTCCCAGATTGTAATTTTCAGGGGATGGTGGTAAATGTCCTCGGTGGGCGGCGGGGGGGGGGTAATATTATTGTCCGCGGGCCCTGTTGGGTAGTTTCTCAGGGGGTACTGTCCTGATACGATGTATATGCTACGATGTATATACTTCATCAAAAAAACATTTTGAAGTATGGAAAGTGGGAGATAAAGGAGAAAAGGGAGAACTTGAGAGAACTCAAAATAAATAATTTAAAGAAGAGATTGATAGGATCAAAAGTCCACTAATTGATATAAAGCTTGAATTCAAGTTGAACACGAAGAAGAACTTAGCTTCGGAAGTGGCATACTTCCGGTATTACATTTTGATCTAGCTACGAATAACCATATTCGGCACATGACTCCGCCCATCATTCACAGGTGATTGAGTTATGAGGTCATCGCTGTCGGGTAATCCCTCCCTAACTCATATCATCGACACAACCGATGGATAAATTGTCTCTCTAAAGTTTTCATTATGTCTTGTAACATATACTCAAGCTTTCCTCTGGCTTGTTCTCTATGGTTATGGATTATGTAGCTGGCTACCGTAAAACAATTTCGATTAGATACCCCCCCCCCCCGCAAACTGTCAATAATGAATAACCGTTCACTTTATGCAACTTACACCCTTGCAAAAGGCAATGATTGATATAATTCTATTGGTACTATCTATATCTTTACAAAATGCAGGGTACTAATTCATAATCGAATATATAATATATTGAATAATTTATCATGATTGAAATAAAATTGCAATCAATCGTAGATACGTTTACATCAGTTTGGGTCAAAGGGGTGTAAAAAGAATGATTGGAATGGCAAAACAATCTATTGAATTAACCGTTGTGTGACTTTTTATTTCGGAATTTGATATGCGGTCGCGTACGCGCACGTACGTTCGCTCGTCGCATTTATAGCCCGCACGCACACACATAATATCAAGTCAATCACGATTTGAGGAAAGTACTACGGCTACAGAATTCATTTTCCTAAAGCGATATAACTGCTATTTGGTAAGATTTCTCAATCACCACCAATTACATAATCGTCAATAATATTATTGTGTAGACCCTAGGCCTATATTTTATTTCGTGTTGATGAATCAATGGAGATGGTAATAAGGGAGAACATCCGCAACTGTTGATCGCAAGTGGCACTCCTGGCCTTACGTACGCCTTGGCTTCTCGATCCGTCGCGGCCTCCTGTCGCTGACCCGGGCTCTGGAGCTTGCTTCATCTTGCTTCATCTTGTTGAAAGCCGAATGTCGACAAATGTCAGTTCTTATCAAAGAATGCCTTATACCAGACGGTCATTTCTGTCTAGATCTACTTACTCCATAACTAAGCTAGACTTGTGACGTATGAGCTTAGTTAGTGCTATTGAATGACACAGTCAAACTCGAAANGGATTTTTTCGCCACGTGGTCGTGTAGTCCCATATACATCTTTCTGTGTACAGTGTTTGTAACTTTACCAAATTTCTTATCATTTTGATGATTTCAGAACCTTGCAATACACGCAAATTATTATATGCTAGATGATCAACCTTTTCTGGTCGATTCCACACCGTTTCTTTCACAAAGCAATCGCATGACCAGAACTCAACTTCATCTTTAATGTCAGTTTCAGGAAGAACTAATTTGTTTGTGTTGTGAATGTGAATTTTGATGTTAAAGATTAAAAATCTTTCAAGGTTTGTGATTGAACAGATTTACTTTACCAACACTGAAAACAGTGTAAATTAGATTTTCTCCTCAGTTTTTTACTTGTTTTTTGTTTTTTGCCTGAATATGCATCGCTAAAATATAAATGAAGATTTTGTGTGTTCTTTTAAGGTAGTGCAGTGCACTGTTGCTAGTGCTTAGTGAATTTGCAACACAGCCCCGCAAACAAAGGTTCGGTCCCATATTAAAGTGTTGAGTGATTATGATCCAAAACTCTTGAATATAAATGTACATTACTACATGTATTATGTAGTGCTGTAAGTCAGATGCTATGTTTGTGTTCGGTTCGGTTCGGCAGAGGTAGGCAATTTTTCACCCGAACTTGGTTCGGTTCGGGGTTCGGTAATATAATAGCAAGCATTGTTATAGCCACGGCGGTCGGCACTTGGCGGGCCGGCCGACTGGGCCTGACCAGCGCGGAGGACATCTGCCCACATACTTATTTGTGAAGAAAAGTACTACTTACATTCGTATTTCCGTCTTGAATCATATTTTATTTTCAATTTTAAAAGAATCATGTTTTCAATTTGTCAATAAATGATATTTTTAAAAGATTTTCCGAGACGGTTGTTGTCTAATATTAGAGTCATGAAAGCTGCCATCTTGAATAGCAAATCAAGCTCGTCGGTAACTGTTTTTATAAGTGTTTATTTTCAATAGGAAAAATATAAAATCCCTATTTTTCCTGAATAAATAAATTCCATACTAAAAAAATATTTATTTCATTATTTATATTGTAAAATTTGTCTGATATTGTTTCAATTTAATTTTTTTGTTTTTTGTTGAATGGGTTTGAGCTGAACTTGTTTTGATCAGCGCCTAGATCACACACATGTATTCTTGTTTATGGCTTGGGATCGCGACGTAGCAGAGGTCAGGATTTGGGATTTTAATGGCACCAGTGAAGTTGCGCCCACCACTGGATAGGCATAAATCACAAAATGGGAAAAAGTCAACATAAAATGAGCAGTCCTGACATGACAATTAGCTAAGAAATGACAAGTTTATTTGCTTGTAAAAACGTTATAATTTTCTCTGCCAAACATCCGAACCAGGCCTTGCGTTCGGTTCGGTTCAGTTCGGAAGTGCCATGTTCGGCGAACTTCCGTTCGGTTCGGCGGTTCCGCTACAGCACTAGTATCATGCAGATTAATTTCTAGTTACCTTTGTCAGACTCAGTATATACAAACAGTACACGTGCATGTACTACACTGTACCCACCGCTAGTCGGTCTAGCAGCATTAAATGTCTGTAGGTTAATTCTTTGACATTCAAGTTATTAGAAAATTGACCAGAATTTCTTGAATTATAGTTCTTCTCATCATTTTCATTGGTGTTTGACTATTCTCCAAAATATGAAATGTAAGGGTTTGTTAAATAATAATCATTTTGGTTAAGACTACCGGTAATAACACCTGTGGTTACATGTAGTTGTAGATTGATAAGCAATCCACATTGTTGTCTTTTTGGAGAGAGAGAAGGTAGTGCCATCAACAAAAATTATGATGAAATGACATGGAGAGATGTTGTTTTGTCTTTCAATTTTTTTTTAATAGACCTGGATGAATTCCTTTGATGTCTTTTACTAAAACTAAAAAAAAATTAGCGGTAGGCATTTTTTGAAACCTTATGTTTAGTAGTATTTTTAGTTGCTATTTTCACTAAAAGTATACATATAATACGACATAGAAATAATTTTATAGATTGCAATAAATACCTATTCTGCAAGCCCTTTGGACATTAATCTTCCAGTTTTTGTTCATTTTAAAAGTATAACCTCCCTTTCACTGTACACTGTATGGATAAGATGCCAGATGCATTTGATTAAACTGCATTTGATTTTATTAAATGAGTCTATTAACCTCTAACCTTATTATGACATTTCAAAATTAATATTTAGTTTTCTGAATTCAAAGAGGTAATATTGATTACATTAAATATGCTCATTGCTGACTGTGATTAACCATTCCTCCATTTTGTCCTTCATTTTGTCTTACTTGCAGAAGAGATCAAGAGGAAGCAAATACCAACTGTGATAATATATCATGTAGGACAACCATTGTGCAACTTTTGTCATCACTAAATCTTTTAAGTTGAGAAAAGCTTCAGACAATTTCTTCTGAAATAGGTAAAATATTAAAGTAAACGATGGCTGTAAATCTGAGGTGGAACAGGACACATAATTTGTGTTTATCTGTAATATATATATTAGCCACACTACAACTAACACCGGGCCTCGCTTTGCCTCGAATCAATGTGCCTTCCAATGCCTTGCCAGGATTTAAAGTGACTGAAGTTAAGAAAAGTGGGCAGTTTTCAGAACTTCTTTCAGACTCAGATGTTCACAATCTGTTCCAGATAGCTGAAAATGGTGCTTTGGAAATCAAGAACTCACTCGAGCACCTGGCCAACAGTGACATTGCTCTCAAAGTTAGACACACACTTCGAGGTCAGTCATGGGACGATCTCTTAAATTTACACATCGAGGACTCTTCTCTTGAATTTTCTAAAAAGTCGTACAGAGGATACGTCTTTGAGAGCCATGAAGCAGTCCAGGAAGTAATGGGTCTGGATGATCTCCAGGTAGATTCAACAAAGCCTGTATCATACCAGCTGGCTGGAGAGGACAGTGCTAACTTCAGGCTTCAAGTCAATCCTGAAGGCAGAGTTCAGATCTTCACCACCGTTCCTGTGGATGGTGAGACAACCTCACAATTTCATATGGAAATTAAAGCTTCAGCTCAAGATCTCCTTGGGAACCCACCCCTCATGTCTCTTCCTGCAGAGGTGACCATCATCGTTCGTCCATTGTCCAACAATTTTCGTCCGTTTGGGGATGATATGATGTATCCTCCCAATGAACCTGTGAAGATGGTCCGTGTCCGGCGAGACGTCCTTCCTGAAGAGTCTGTCAATCTTACAGAGTCAACGGAACTGGGCACTGTTGTCCACACGATCACAGAAACAGGTACTGATCTGCGCTATGCCATGGGGACTCCCGTCAACGACAAGTTCTCCATTGATGAGATGTCTGGAGATGTAACACTTATACAAATGGTTGATTATGAAGCCAGCACTGAGGAAATACTAAATGTGCAGATCACAAATACTTCTGATCCTGGTAAGTTTTATACATATTTTCTTGAAAATAGTTGAACTTGTATCATTCCAGAATTCAGAAACGCCCCTTACGATAATGGAAAATTTAGGTGTACATGTACTGTACAGTTAGTTGTCTTGGGTGCTTATTTCATTTTTTGATGATTGATAAGACTGGTTTACTGTAGTATTTCACACTTGCAAGAGGTACACAGTATACAAAATGCTTTTGTCATCCTACCAGGTCACCATTTCGCTCCTGTGCATGGAGTGGCAAATGTAGATCAATGCCTTGCTGTACACTGTACATGTTAAACGTTATCCTGAAGACTTGAGAATAACAGTATATGTTTGACTTACATGGTTGACTTATACACATGTACTTGTAGTGGTAACATGTTCACAGAAATACGCAGGTGTACATGTACATTGGACAGATGTGACAGTAATTCTATGGTCATGAATGTACATGTATGTCTACATGAACACAGGGAATAATTTTCCTCAATTTTTTTTTTTTATTGCAATTTCAGCCGATGGACAAATATTTCAAATGAAATTCTGTACATTTCTATGTAAGAAAACTGCTACACAAAAGATATTTTGTATAGCAGTCATGCAAAAATGCATAGCAAATTTATTGCGATGCGATACCAGGAAAATTATTCCCTGGAACAGTACATTGTACATGTACGTGTACACTATTGGAGGCACATGTGGAAAAGAAATCTATAAAAACATTACAGGGCCCAATTATACCCCCAACATGAAATGTCATACATGCAGTAGAGTATGTGCTGCATATGAAGGCCTACATTTGGTATGTATGTGCAGTACATGTCACTCACCATTTCTACCAATAAGAATCTGAATAGTGAACAGATGGCAGAATCAACACAATCAAGCAATTTGCCACAATTACTCTCTGGTATGGTAAGATCATCTAGGAGTGAATCAAATATGAAAGACTTGCGAAACGAATGCAAAAATGTCAATAAGTATGAAACATGAAGTTGATTACATACATGTACATGTACATGTACATTAAAAAATGAATTACATGTACCTACATCTGCATTGTACTGGATTAAACCTTTATTTAAATTCAATATAAAGATGAAGTTGAGTTCTGGTCATGCGATTGTATTGTGAAAGAAATGGTGTGGAATCGACCAGAAAGGGTTGATAATCCAGCATATAAGAATCTGTGTGTATTGCAAGGTTCTGGAATCATCAAAATGATAAGAAATTTGGTGAAGTTACAAACACTGTACACAGAAAGATGTATATGGGACTACACGAACATGTGGCGAAAAAAACCTCCCCCCGAGTTTTACGATAAACATGACATATTTCGAATATGAAGGCATCTGAAGAGCCATGCTTTTCAGGGAACATGTCTTATCTGATGTTTTTCCACACTTGCATAATAACTAATGATAAAGTTCACGAATTATTTTTCACCTCTTCCCAGAACTCAGCCTTCTCTTTAATATGCAATGACATTATAATGCAGATCTCTATTTGCAATTTACAGAAAGCATACATGGACAAAGATTGCCTCAAAAGTTAATACTCAAGTGCATAAATACGTATCAAAATTCATTTCCACGCACAATAACATTGTCATTCTGCTTGTTATGTTGCAAGCTCGTTGTGTTTACATGTACAGTACGTGTAGTGTGTATAATGTTTGCAGAGGCGCTTTGGTGTGTTTACTCAGCATGTGGAGGGAAACTGAACTGGCACTGCCTGGTTAAATAATATCGCCCAATCAACCTTTTGCTATTTCAAGTGAGATGACAAAGCTGGATCTGCGTCCTTGTTTGTTAATTGTTATGGATGCAATTTTTTTGTCTCACAGGTTTGAAAACAATGTACATGTACAATTGTAATTTGTACAGTGTACATGTCCATGTACTGTAGGTCTTGTATAGGAGTTTTGAAAATATGTAACCTACATGTACATGTACATGTACATGTATGCAGTATTTTTTTATGTACCCTATACTTCATGATAGATTATGGTTTTGTTACAATAAATGAAGATTTCAGGTACGGGAACTGTTTTCTTGATGACTACACAAGTTAAATACATTGTAGGTTGGTACATGTACATGTATGTCAACATGTACATGTATGGCACTTCATAAATCAGTGAATTAACTTTGCCTCACTAGAAAGAAATTAACCAGGGCTTACATCAGTACTACACGTAATTATGCCTTCATTAGTTTACTGGCCATTGATTTTGGCACCTAGGCTGCATGTTCAATGTACACATATTTATAGCTAAAGCTTGTATGATCTTCAATATTAGACTGCACCTGTACATTGCATCAGTCAGTTTCTATTCAGTCTGATACAATAGCTATGTGTAAATGTCAAATATAGCAATCAATTAGTCTACCAGCACTCCCCTGCCAATGAAGCTGTCGGTGAGCTAGTGATTGATAATGACAAAGTACCTGTTACTATCAAGCCAACGATAACACACATGGCTCAAAATATGCCCTACGATATATGTACAGTGTACGTACTACGTAGTCTTTTTAATACAGAGAGCCTCATTACATCCATCAGGCTGCATGAATTTAGAATTCTGTTGTTCAATACACATTTTCAAATATATATATATCCTAGTGGCAATGGCAACACCTTTCTGTGATGTACATGTACAGTACATGTACATGTATGAACTGAAGGCCTTAATTCATGTACTTTATATTGGTGTTTCAAGTCCGCAATTTTATTTTCAAATGTATCTCTCTATATACAGTATGTACATGTACATGACTACATGTGCAGTACTTGTCAAGAAATGGTGTACCGGTACATGTATACTAGTCTGTAGTATTAACATCAACCCCAGAGTTGGGCCCCTTCTGTGTCCAATGTACCTCTCAGTATGTTAACACATGTCAAGAATGCGAGCAGGGACATTACTCCGTAACTGTGCAGCTCTCGCTTGGTCACATAAAGGTGGCAAATTTCGAGGGGAGGCCCTCATGTCTTAAACTGGATGTTTAGTGCATGAGGTAGACATTACCCTAGTAGACATCTTTATTTAACATAAAATGCAACGTAGGTACTACAGTGTACATGTAGCTTCCAGGTAATCCATTAGGTTAGGATTTGTTACTATTTATAAAATTTTACAATGTGCATTACGATAACAACATTAACTTGTACATTACTCATGTAAAATGTGCATGTACAGTTCATGTACATGTTTGGTACATTTGCAAGTTATGCAAAAATAATCATAATATCATATCATGCAATTTTGGGGAAGAAGATTATTAAATCTTGTCTGCAAAAAGAATGCCTATACCATGATGACAGATTACAGTTTTTTTTTTTTTTTGGGGGGGGGGAGAAAATTGTTTCATTCAAGATACATAGGTATTGGTTATAATTTATAAATCTTGCTGTCTGGAGAAAATTTGGTCAACAGACTTCTTTTATTTAGCCCCCTCCCAAGTTAAATCTAGTCTTGTCTGCAACATGATTCCTTATACATGTAAGTGACTTCATCATGTTGCTCAGTCACATCAATGTAATGTTGTTGATTGGCAACCCTGCTCTCCGTTCCGAACCTTATCAAATCAATGCAACGTTGAGTCATCCTATCCAACGGATCACATTTGGCCCGTTTTCATCAGCTTGAGATTGCCAAATAGCTCGCTATTTCTGATTTGGGAAGTTACAAATCGCGTCTTCATCAGCTCGAGACTTGACCTCGAAACTTGATGCTCAGCGTTCGTGGATACCTGTAGTGCGAGTCTTCTGGCTGGTGAAGACAAACAAAAAAATATAGCGGGATATTTTTGCCTAATAGTGGGATATTTTGCAAACTAGTCCAAGATATCTTGGGATGATTAACTTGAATATCCTGTTAATTGCAACTTTGGGCTGATGAAGACACAAATTAAGTGGATAATTGGCGATCGGTATAGTTCAAACAGCAGGATATTTGGCAATCTCGAGCTGATGACGATGGGCCTACAGTATTCTGTAGCTATGGCAGACGAAGAGCTGGGGACTGGGATCACTGACATTTAAAACCACAATGTACTTTCACTTTTAAATAGAACTTTGAATTGAAGCAGGCATCCACTGAGTTAATTAATTTTAGACTACACCTACATGTACATTGATTTGTAAAGAGACCCAGATGTACTTGTGGATGGTGTTGTACAAATGTACCTGTACATGCATTGTACACTGTACATGTATGTGAACTTGAAAAGATTCCACGATTTGTGGATTATAACAAAAAGGGTTAAACATTCATTAGATTGTATAATTTTTTATTTAAAAAAAAAATGCTTCAAAATACAAAATGTTAGCCTGTTATTTTTGACAATTTGCTCTGAAGCAGCCTTCACATAAATTGGTGATGTAAGTGTACATGTAAATGACACTACATGTATGTACAGTACACATACGTGAAGGCCTGCAATATGTTGTACAAACTGTAGTGAAGGCCTGCAATATGTTGTACAAACTGTATTGAACACCTGTTGTAAGCAGGATGAATGAAAGAAATATACTTACAAGTACACCATGTACATGTACATGTACATGTACATGTACATATTCATGCTCAATAAATGCCTGCTCTTCTGTCTGAACACTACAATACCTGAGGAAGAAAAAAATGCCATCTTCAGCCAATTACAAGGTGCAATTGATACTTTGGGTATCTTCATAGGAGAGGCCTGTAGTTCAAGTTGGTGACCACCATCTTGAGATAGACCATCTACACCATGTACATTTACAATGAAATTAGATCCTGTTATAACTAGATTCCTATCAAGCCACATTTAAAACAAGTGCTGCATTCAATAGATTGACAAGTTTGCAACATGCTCATCTTCTTCGGTGGGAGGTCATTCTTTTCCCATCATTCAATTTAAATACACATTGTAGCCTACATGTACATGTACAGTTTGTACATGTCTACTAGGCCTAATGTCTACAGGGGTGCAATAAGTACAGGCATTAGACATACATGTACATGTATGTACATGTACATTCACACAAAAGCTCAACAAAAACTGTATACAGTTGATGAAATTTAATAATTTAAGAAGAATATGCATGTACATGTACATGTACATAGTATAACATACAGCATGTACATATTGATAATTGTACCCACCACATTTTCTATGATGAAAGGGCAGTATTAAAGGTAAAGACCAGTTATGGTCATGCGATTGCATTGTGAAAGAAACGTTGTGGAATCGATCAGAAAAGGTTGATCATTTGGCATCTAGCATCTGCAAGAATCATCAAAATGATAAGTAATTTGGCCTATTCTTTGTAAATTTACAAGCACTATACACAGAAAGATGTGTATGGGACTACCTATATCTCTCACAGACCATGAGAGAAACAAATTTACCAAATATACATGTATGAATAAGAAGGCAGTTTCCCAGCAAATTGTTTATCATCATGTATTAGTCAAAACATATTCTTTCACCAAGCCTTCGATTAAGCAGCCAGGAGCAAGGGGTAATTTATTTTTAAAAGTTGCCCCTTGCTCACAGGGATTTACCAGAGCAAGGGGCAATTTCTTAAGAATCAGGGGCAATTTTCCTAAAACAGATAATTAGCCACTTATTAATTAGGCCTACACTCTAGCCTAGGCCTACACAAGTTAAATAAGTTCAAAGAATGTTAATTTCATAATGAATACGATCAATTTAATAACTTTTTAATCTTAACAAGATCAACAGGAAAGATTGACTAAGAACATCAATTTGCATATTAAACAGTAGGCCTATTTTAAAGTTACTAAAAATATTGATGAGCAAATGAATAAATAAATTGTCAATTTTACAATTAACATCCTGCGGTTTATCCCAAATCTTCCGCCACACTCTCGGCAGTAGGAACACATTTGAAGAATTATCTTTCTAATTGTTGTAGACCCTATAACCAAAGAAATATGAAGAAATCTGACCAACTATTCGTATGAAAAATCATACATGTTAAAATATCCTTAGACATTCGACAGCTGAGGTTGCATAACCTGCGTTCTCAAAACCAAAATCGTTCCTCGCACACACACTCCCTGGTGGGATGCTAGCGGGCTGGAGTTTGCCAACGAAACCAATGCACCTTCGGAGATTCGCAGCGCGCAAATTTATTGGTACTCGAAAGGTTTGCATGCACCATCAACTACTTGTGATCGCATGATATGAACGAACGTGCGCAAGCGCGTAGTATAACCAATGGGGGCATTTTCACGGAAACACTTGCGCCTTATTAAAGCACTAAGTACGAAGCTATTAGAGAGCTCATGTGCGGCAAACTGTTTGTGATTCTGAATCATGAACAGTTTGCCGCGCAAGTGTTTCCGTGAAAATGCGCCCTTTACGAATCATTCGTGTATTTTTTCTGTTTTAATAATTTATGGGCGCATTTTCACAGGAAACACTTGCACCTTGCCTTCTAGTTTTTGATGATTATGGGCGCAATTGGTGGTTTTATGAGCGCAAATTTGCGCCCTGCGCCGGCTGAATCGAAGGCTTGTCTTTCACATGATTGGTAATGAGAGCTTCCATTTCATTTTTTGAAATTGGGGCGTTTCCAATACTGGTCTTTACCTTTAAAGGCATCAGTGCATACCCATAGCATGCATACCTGTATAGTGGGAGTATGTACATATCTGTACATATAAATGTAAATGTACAGTGTAATTGTTGGTCTCAATATTTGCAAATCAGGAATAGGAATAGAAATGATAAAAACCCAGGAACCCCTAAAGTAAATGTAACCAGCACATGATTATTTTTTATCATAACAAAGCATGTGTAGCAACTACATATATGTATTAACTGAAGTGAAGAAGAAAACGCCCATATCATTGCCACAATGTACAAACAAAGATGCCTCTCTCTCTGTGGAAGATAAAATGAGAAGAAATATGCATGCCCGATGTGAGTGCTATTATATCATGATCACTATCACTTCAGGCTTGTTGAACCAGCCATATTTACATAATATTCTGTTGTATGCCTGATGGCGAGAATGCTCTGCGGCACAGCATTACAATTGAGATTGTATAGTACCTGAGGCTACATGATAGTAGAGAGTCTAAACACAGTTATATGCATGATGTTATTAGCAGCAAATCATGCATGGATACTGGATATGTGACCTGATATTGAACCTTTTGCAGGCTCTTTTGCTAAATGTACATGTACACATACAATGTATTCCATTATTGTCATAAACCAATGTTTTTTGAATTTGGAAATCAAAAACAATGTATTTAATGAGGAAGTATAAGTCTGGACAAGTGTCGTTTATGCTCAACGCTTAAAATTTGATCATTTAATTATTTTAAACAAGCAAATGATACATGATCTATACAGGAATATTTGTACGACCTTTTAATTTGTTTGTATATACTTTATTCCCCTATTGGTAATGCTTACATGTAATGTACATGTACTAGTACAAATAGCTAGAAACGTAATGGGCTTTACATGTACAGGTACTGTATATTAAAGACATTCCCAAGTTGATGCGGGCTCTAACCACTCTACTTCAATGTTAACTGATTTATAATGGGGTGTCCGATATCAACCTGTCTATGGCCGCGTTTATGCTTCACTTTTGAAGGCAGAATGAGCGATTTGTAACGCTCATCGTAAACGCTCATCGTAATCGCAGTTCCACGATGTAGTGTTTATGCTCACTTATCTGTCTCCTACAGGCAATTCTCTGTGTGTGGCCATAATTGGTCTTCCAGCTGGATTCGCAAACCTTCACTGTGCATGCTACGTAGACCCACCAGAGGTCAGTGCGTTGACCCCATTTAAACGCGTTTACAAATTGTAAACGCGTCTTTTTGTGAGTTTACGATCGGCGATCATAATCGCCGTTTTTCGGTGATTCTACAAAAGTAAGCATGAACGCAACGGTGTTTTAAACTAAACGCGTAACAGATGCCTGATTCTGGCCAGAAAAAGTTAAGCATAAACGCGGCCTATTTCCCTCATTTAATTTGGAATGAAAATTTAAATGTAATGAAATGAAATAAAAACAAAATTCAATACATAATAATAATAATAATAATAATGATAATAGCCTAATAGTCTACTCCAAATTTTATTAAACCGAAACAGAAATTCTTTTTGCCCAATTGATCGTGAGCCCGGCAGCCACTGAGCAGCGTCAGATCGACGTTGCTCTATCCCATATTGTTGAACGCCAAACAAGGTAGCAACAACTCCCATCTTTTAATGTCTTTTGGTATGACGCGGTTGGGGTTCGAACCCACGACCTCCTGGTTGTGAGGCGGACACTCTACTGACTGAGCCAACACTCCGGTACATGTATGTACTTTGTACAAATGTAGGCCTATACTTTGCCAAATTCATTGATAATTTGTCAGAGATGGGGCTGCTCAACTGCTGAAAATGTATTTAGTGTTTCATGAATCATTGTGCCAACTTAATTCGGTACATGTAAACCAGGAAGCTAGGATTCAAACCTGCTTAATTTCTAGTCCTCTTGTTCTATAAATATACATGTACCGACTTACATGTACATTGTACACCTGTATTGTAAACAGACACCATGTACTGTACACTGTACACACTTACCTGTGTCTATTAAAGCCACCCAACTTCCCAAGGGAAAACGGGAAAATTGGGCACTGTAGACATGTGGCCTTCTAGACAGGTTCTACATTTCATTCTCAAGAGGGAAACAATATAAAATGAAGGTGATCACTACAGAGAGGTTGCAGCAAAGACAGGGATTGACTGTACATGTACATTTGTATATGAATTTATTATTTTATTTTCATATTTCT
This sequence comes from Hemicentrotus pulcherrimus, assembly GCA_003118195.1. NCBI lineage: Eukaryota > Metazoa > Echinodermata > Echinoidea > Camarodonta > Strongylocentrotidae > Hemicentrotus > Hemicentrotus pulcherrimus. The sequence continues at coordinate 52,062 of BEXV01001898.1, read as the reverse complement.
TCAGCCCTGAATTCTTTAACTTTATATAGAAAAGAACCAAACAAAAAAGAGATGAGAGTGATGCCAAGAGTTCACAGTGCTAAGAGTTTAGATGGCTTGTTCATGCAACTCAATACATTGTCACGCAAGTGCAAGTTGAAAATGAAACGGCCTGAGGCCTATCAAATGAAATTCAATGCCTCTTTGGCTGCAATCTCTGTCTTTATATTGCAGGTATTATTATAATGAAATTCAATGAGCCGGAGGAGGTATTTCCATGCTGTCTTTCTGGTATAGCTCCTGTAATGTACATGCAGTACATGTACCGTATGTACCTGTAGAGGATAACCCATCAATTCCTCTGATGTTTTATTTGAGATGAACATGAAGGCCTACATTGTAGAATACATACCGGTATGTACAGTATATGTAGCTGGCTGGATATTATTATTAGACCTATAGAAATATACAAATGTACATCTGGCTATTTTCACATGTGACCTACATGTAGCCCTCTATGTATTGTATATGTACATGTACATTATTTATAAGGGCAAGGGAATGTACATTACATGTACATGTATGTACAGATATACAAGTATGCATGTAGACTGAAGAAAAATCAGACAGGTTTAACTTTGTGACGAGCAACTCTAAGTATTGGCCAGATTTTACATACCTGTACATTTGTATCTCAAGGTCCGCACATACATGTACATGTACATGGAAATTTTTTAATTAATTATAACAATATACATTTGTATCAACATGTACATGTACATGTTCATTATATTTTACATATTAATTTTGTTCATCATTCCTGGATAAAGTGATATCGCCAGATGTTATTGTGATGTTTTGAAAGAGCAATCAATGAAATCAATACAAATATGGTACATGTACACTATCATCCCGTACATCAGGGATGTGACAGTTCCCATTCCAGTAGTTTTGTATTCCTAATGCCACTGCATGTACACTTAATGCTGCAGGATATCCGTTTTTACCACAATTTCTCTTGTTTCTATTATTGTTGCATGAAGAATTTTATTTACTTTGATGAAGGGTTTGAAGAACAGAGAATCTCACATTTCACTTTCTTCATTGTAATATTTTAATCATTACCGGTATTCAAAAATCAAATGCGTGGGCCTACAGTGTACATGTATACAGACCAAATAAGCTCCACTCCATGTACCTGTAAATTTGTCTATAATTCAGGGTTTTTAGAATAAATAGGCTTTACTTGCAGTCTAAAAACATCATGAAGGATTAAAAGATTACGTAACTCTGTCTTTAAAAGTAATTTCATTGTGTTCTTATTAAAGTGGTCAGTTCACAGTAGGTGTGTCTGCACTATCTCGAGATTGCCAAATATCCAGCTATTTTGAACTATCCCGATCGAAAGCTATCCAGCTATTTGCGTCTTCATTAGAATGAAGTAGCAAATTAGCTGGATAGTTGGCAATCTCGAGATAGTGAAGACAGTCCCATACAGTGCATGTAGCTGCTGGCCTTGCACAAAACTACTTGTCAGAATGTCAAAATAAAACAATTTACCGGTATAATACCTTGGCAAGTGTAATCATTCCAGACTGTAATATAACTTTTAAAACGTGAGAACAAATTATTACGCAGGAAGCCAGCGCAATTTGTGCTACCTTTTTGAGTCCCTTGGCACGCTTTAATTGAATTGGAAGAGAGTATGAACATTTAATTTGTTGAATTGTAATTGTTAACACTTCAGTTCAAATACATGATGGGATTGCTACTTCTGTTGGTATCTGAATTGACAGATTGTGTTTAGCTTGTAAATCAATTGTTTCCTGTCTAAGGAAGTCATTGAGATAATTACACAGGCCTACACCACTACTGATGTAGCCAAAAGTGGTAAGAAAAAAAAAATAGAAAAGAAAGAGATAGAGAGAAAAAACATACAGGATCAGAGAACAATGTAGTGTTTATAGAAGATTTTGGGTGGGGAACGCTGACAAAGAAAACCCACAGTGAACAAGATTTAATAAACCATTAATTACTTACCGGTAAATATATTCTGAATTAAAAAGTACATTAAAACACATTAAGTGTGAAGTTTTTAGACAACACCATGTTTATTGATGTGCATTGTAAATTTTTACATGTGGGGTATTTTAAAGATTTATAAGGAAAGAATATGTACATCAACGCACAGTATGTAGCCACAAATTGCTACATTTTATGAACATGAAAGTATTCATAGAATATTTTCGTAGAAATCTGTCTACCGTACGTTTTATTTTTCAATTTTAATTGTAACATACATAACAAACTTTTTTGTATCAAGGATAAAAGGACAAAACAAATCAGGACAAAACAGGGATTTCTTTAAATGCAAACTATCTCAAAACAATCTGAAATATGCAAGGTTGGTATTATTGGTTAGAACCAGGAACTAAAATACCAAAGAAGATTTCTTGCTCGGGTTTACCAAAGAAACTCCTTGGTTTACCTAAACCTGTACCGGTATTCTGAAGTGAATCTGCAACAGCTTTTACAGTAAATGGACATTCATGTACACAGTGAAGTATACATGTAATCAATAACCATTTTCAGTAAAGAAGAGATAATTCTTTTAGTTTAAAATAATTCCAAATATGGGTAATGGTACCACATACATGTACAGGTGTATTGTGTACAATAAAGTATATTTATAATTTCCTCTAAAGAACTTACATTTACAGTTGTATATAAGGAAAGTGTTGGGAGAATTATGAATTGCATTTTCAAGCAAAATACAGTCAAAAGAACACTGAACTTGTTTATAATGCTCCTGTACAGCTTGGAGAAACGTGGGGAGGCTTTGAATTTGATGTAGCCTATTGTAATGTTTCATTGGAAAAATTCAGGTAGCATTATCAAATAGTAATTCCTTCATGTTTCCCTTGTTGATAAAAATATGAGCAACATGAAACATCATAATCAATCAGACATTGTGTGTTAAGAAAGCAAACAAATCCTGGCTAATTATTAACAAGCAATCTCTTTGTTAAGTTTCGAAGTTTGACCTCCATGTTCATGAAAATAAACAGTAAACAATACAAGTGGAATTATTGTGAGCATCAATAAGGCCTTAAAAAAAAAATTGATGACTTGGCGTAACCCGCCCGACCCTATTTTTATCGCCGACCCTACGCTTTTTAAAATTTTTTTTTATCCGATTGCGATTGCGTAAAAATCGATATCGCAGTGGGGAAAACCCGGATGAACATGTTTGTTGCTTTCGTTTTGGGCTTTGCCGCGCCATGTTTGGGCCAGCTCGCACGTCGAGTGCAGCGGGCTGGTAAGCCATAGTACCGCTAGGCGATTGTATCCCCAACATGGCGTCCTATGGCGTTCAGTTCACGGGTATTTTATTTGAACATATTGTGGTCTACCCCTCTCATCAGATCATCCCCAAGGTCTGAGGACCTATCTACGCCACTGTATGTATGTATGTGTATGACTATGAATGGCTAATTTCATGTATGCAAATATAAGCAACAAAAAAAAAAAAAAATATCGCCCTACCTACCCTAATTTTCAGTGACCCGTTACGCCAAGTCATCAATTTTTTTTTTTTTAGGCCTAATGAGATCCGTTTGTCATTGTCTTCAAAATTTCTTTGTAAAGTTTGTTATCATTCATGGCGCATCTCACTTCAAGGCTCCTTCACTTGATCATATTTATGCGCACTTTCATTTTTACCTAACAAGTTTCAGCCAATATAAAAAAAAAAAATAGAAAATGCTTGGTGAAGAAAAATTATACACCTGGGGGCCGTTTCTCGAAACCAACTCCATGACAGTCATATCTTTGTCGGCGACCTACGGAGATGTCATGAAGTGGATAAACCGTTTCACGAAGCCATGACAGACAAGATATCGACGCTAGCGGCTCAAGAACATAGTCTTCGTCACGATCCATTTGATTTATCACGAATAACCAAAAACATGTTTTGGGGCTAAAATTGTTCAAAAAGATATATATACATATAAATTCTCCTAAAATAAATAACAAATGGTGTCATTATCAAATGAAGATCATTGAACGATTTGAATATTTCTGTAAAGATGCTTAAATTGAAGAAAAACCGGTGAGTGTTTTTTTTTCTCGACAGTCCAATCAAGGTAGTTGAAGGATACCGTAATGTGATAGTTTATCAATACGTACTTTTTAGTTTTATGTGACGACGAATTTTAGGAAAAATACCTTTTCTCAGCCAGTTTTATGCTAGAGTCTCATAAATACTCGTTATATAATTGATTTGATATCAAAAATATAATTTGGAAGAAGTAATTAGAGAGTGAATAATAATTCACATAGGCCCCCAAAGGTATGTGGTATCCGAAGAAAAGACTATGGATCAACTATGGACAACGATGTGTAACATTCTTATATCTTTTAATTATATGTTATAGTTTCATGATTTGTGATTTAATGTTTATATTCAGCTTTTTAAAATTTCTGTATAATTTTTATTATCACTTCTTAACATTCGCATTTCGCATCCCGGAGAATTACGTACCGAACTCGTCTATATTTTTCTCAAAATGATAGTGAAACTAACCGTACATTTCGCGGCCTATGAAAAAGCAACAATCTGACTTGTGATGGCGCTTTACAGCAATTAAAAAGATATGACATGTTCGGAGCAGTGACAACTCGCTTGTCGCGGAAGTTGTCGCTCATCTGGCAAAGACAGCTTCGTGAAACACTTAGCTGACAAGTTGCGTGACAGTGGCGAGATGTCGTTGATCTTGTAGTTATGACGGTTTCGAGAAACGGCCCCCTGTGTACATGTACATACAGACATATTGGCTTGACAGAACAGGTGTATTGAAAAGAAACGCGGCCAAGTCCTTCATTTTGATTGTCACGTCTCATTTCCCTCTGAACATCATCATCACCATCATCATCATCATCATTGCCTTGTAATTGACTTGTAATTGACTTTCATGACAGCAATATCCCTCTCCTAATTGCTCTTCACAATCCCTGGATTGATATCATAATCCAACCATTACTACAAAGTCATCTTAAATTTTAATAATAAAGGGCAGAATAGGACATTGGAACTGATTTGAAAAAAGTATACCATAGCCCCAGATATACATGTACAACTGGTGTTTATGATAATGTTTGTAGGCTAGCTGCTTGCAGTGCTCTTTGTTCAAGTTAGTTAATGTTGCCCTACTTTTTCTACTTGAATTTTAAGCAGTATTTGAAGGAAAAAATGTATTCACGCCAAGTAATTTGCTGTTATTACATTGTACAAGAGTTTGATAAAATATTGAATTTGCCATTAAGTTACCGTAGGTGTTACAAGTAAGTAATATTGTGAAAATTTATCGTACCACATTTTTATTAGTTATGGTACTTTGTGATATAGATCTTTTTTAAAATAGTGATTTTCTATATTTACCTATTTTCTTAGAATGTAGTCTCTCCATCATTTTTGCTTTCATTATTTATGTACAGTACATGTACATCAAGTCAACATTTCATATCGCATACGTGTAGGCCTACATGTATGTCCTTTGTAAATATTTACCACCATTTCTTTCCCAAAGTACATGTTTACATACAATAAACCTGCATTATCTGCATATTGAACAAAATCTGTCTTTTATATATGGAGAGGCAAAAACAACTTTGTACAGCCATACAGATAAAATATGTGGAGTAAACAATGACATTCCATTGTCATGACCAAAGTTTTCCATGAGTCTCAACTAACATCTTTCATGCTCACTGTTAGGTCAAAGGTTAAAATGATTCTCTCTTTTCTTTCTCTCTCTCTCTCTCTCTATTTCAATTTCTTTTTGTATCTTTTTGTATCTCTTCTTATCTCTTTAAACGATAGCCCCGTTTGATGTTTTGTTTTAAGCAGGTACAGTACTGTTTTTTCTGCTCCCTTTGCAGCCACTCTGAAGTATTAAAATATGTCATCTACAGGGTGTACACAACGCATTACCAAAGAAATCTATTTAAAAACTTCAAAGAAAACAATATAACGGCTGTCATATAAACATGTATACGTCTATTATGTACAGTCATCGTGAGGACAGAGTCTTTTCATTTGTCAAGGATTTCTAAAAGAATTATATTGTTTGTGTGCATCCAGCTATGACAGTGGAAGAAGGAGAAGGCGCGGTTCCATTATGCACACACACTCTCAAGGTACACAGGCAATGCTTGTCTGCATTCCGCACGATTGACTCACCCTACTTCAACTGCACAATGATGCAGAGTAGAGGCCGTTCGTTCGTGCTCTGCATTTTGTGGTGAACCTGTAGATTGTTTTGTATGCAGGCTTTTGTGTATGAATCTGGCTTCTTTGTGCGGGGGGGGGG
>BEXV01001898.1:19196-45691 GCA_003118195.1 Hemicentrotus pulcherrimus | reverse complement strand
GGGGGGTGCGCAGTGTGCAAACGGCTGGAGAAATGTACCCTCGCTGAATACTCTTCGTTCAGTGACTGACACAGCAGGGGCTGTATTGCATTTGAACTTGCCACCTGCAGATTTGCCATATGAATCATGATTATAGATGGCTTTTGAGAAATTTGTATGAATACATATTTATTTCTCTCTAACTTGCGTTTACCTGTATAGGAAAAGTTAACATGTAGGCTTACTGGCTTAAATACTGTGGTTATACTGCAGTATTCATGCAAATGTCTAATGTGTATATTTATGTACTCATGTCAGCCTAGATTTGTAGATGATACACTGACTTGCATACGTCTAGTTCTTACAGCCTATTACAGTACATGTACGTCTGTTGAAAGGCTGAAATAATATAACCACTAAATGAATTACATGTATATAATATATTGACAAATTACCATTAGTTTTTCCATGAAAATTCATAATTGTACATGTAACTTATGTTCAATCTACCGGTATATTATTTCAAAGAAAATAATGTAACATAAAAACTGTTTCACTACTATCATTTATTTATATAAAAACTCCATACATGTATACTGTACATCAAAGTCCATATATAAACATGTGGGGAAAAGGACTACATTTACAAATAAATTACATTTACATTGTAAACCTCCTTTTCCAAATTGGGGGAAGGGGGAAGGGGGTGCAAAAAAAGACAGTGTCTATTGTACTGTGATTTACTCATCAAAACTCAAGTCTCAGGTGAGATGGACAAAGACAAACTTTGTTTGGATAACAAAGAGGAGAATTCAGTGTTTTGGCCTTTAATCCTTAACCCCTTTTGTGTCAACAAATCAAGGAAGTAGGCCTATATAGTAGGTCCATTCACACTGCATAAAACCCTGGTTAAAAAAACCAACGTTTCTTTTTAAACTGCCATTTACACTACTGGAAAATCATGAGAGAAGAGGCAAAATATGCGAGCCGCCATATTGGATTTTAATCTAAGATGGCAGCCCGCATGTTTTGCCTCTTCTCTTAGACTAATGTTATTATTTTTTTTTTCAAAGTCATGAAAAGGCACTAGATATCAATAAACATGGTCTACAACAACTCCAAATGACAAAATAATCCCCGCTTTGTATTTTTTTATAGCATTTGATAGCCAAAAACTTGAGAAAACAAAATTGGCATAAAAAAAAAAAAAATCTGTCAGTTTGTTTTTTTGATCATTTTCATTGATCAGCGATCAGAAGTTATTATCCGATCTCACCTGATCGCCCCCAATTCAATGATTGGTTACATTTTTCTCCCCATTTATAATTCATATTCTGTACACTGTACATGAATGCATATATATATACCATTTTTGTGTTGATTAATGTTCACAACTCCAGAATAAACTTTAATAATACTTCATTACATACCAGGGTATATGGGACACCTTTGACCTATTTACCTTAATGTGTTGGATTCTAAGCCCAAGATAATTCGCTCTTGAGTCAATTTGTAATGTGTTGTATCATGTACTAAAATCAAATTGTACCAATGGTTTAATAGTTAAAAAGCTTACCGGTATATACTATCTTTCCCCTTCATCATTTCATTTCATCAGTTTCTTTTTTTTCCTTCAATATTTTGTAGATGCACTTGACACATTGGTGGTGACCTTTGCCATCCAGGATGCCGACGACCTCCCAGTCTGGACCATGCCGGTGTTCCCCTACATTGCTGTGGCGCCTACCGATGCCCCCAATCTGGCCTGCATCTACACCCTCCAAGCCTCCGACCAAGACCCAGGAAGCATCATCACTTACTCTCTGAGATCAGGTAGGTTTCAACCGGGGTTAATGGCCGAGAGCAAGTTGTCCTCTAGAAGCTAAACAGTGCCCCTTTAAATTTGGGGGGTGTAAATCCACTGTTAAACAAATTTAGATCCTGCCAAGTTAGATATCAAATATCTTATTGCATAACAACAACAAGACCAAGAGTCCAAGACCCAGGCAGTGAAATAACAAACACAATTGCAAGCAGGTAGGTTTCAACCAGGGATAGAGGCTAAGAGCAATTTGCATCCTCTAATTTAAAAAAAAAAAAAGGCCCGTTGAAATAATTATTGAAAAAACCCACTATAATACAATCTTGGATCCTGGTAATTAAAATATTAAATATAATCCCCTGCCCAAGTTGGATCGAAAAATTTGAAATACTAACATCACAAAGCCAATATTTATTAGTGCTGATATTTTTTTGTTTTTTTCCCATACCTTTGTCGTTGAGAATTCACTTTTATTTGTTTTTATTTCTGAGTAACAGTATAAGTATATAAATAGAAGTAATGATGCCTTTGATATCGTTCCTAAATGTACATTATCAAAGACAACATTTAATACTTTGGGTACTGCACCATTTTTGTTGAACATGCATTTCCAATGAATACACCCATCCTTTTAAAGACAAGTCAGGCTACATAGTCAAAGAGGTACTATCTCATATAAAATACCTATCTTTTGAAATCATTTCCCTGTTCCGTGCACTGTATAACTTTCTGTGACATACGTTTACTTACAGGTGGAGATGGCGCTTTTACTGTGGGCGAAACAGATGGCTGCGTTTACACGGCCATTGTTAGCGGGTTTCCAGGCTATGTGCAGGATCAAGAGTACGTCCTCAGCGTGATGGCGACGGGTACGCGCGGTAGTTTTGATGGAGGGGTAACTGGGACCGTCCGAGTCTACGGCGGCTCGTACCCACCTCAGTTCAGCCAAGAAGTATACAGTGCTTCGGTGCTGGAGGACGAGGCTAATCAGGCGTAAGTTATTCTCTTAATCTCTCTCCCTCTCTCTCTCTCTCTCTCTCTCTCTCTCTCTCTCTCTCTCTCTCTCTCTCTCTCTCTCTCTCTCTCTCTCTCTCTCTATGTATGTGTATGTATATATCTATCTATCTGCATGTATCTTTGATTAGAAAAGGAATATATGAAAACAAAATCATTTGTATTTTTTTCACTGTGAAATAAGAAATGTTTGCAGCATGAAACTTTCTTGAGGTGCCAATGGCAATGATTTAGACAGCAAGAAGCTATTGCAAATTTGCAAAAATAAAGTTTTATGTCAGTTCGGATTTGTTTATTCTGTAGATTGAAATGTTCATGAGTTGTCACCTCCCATCTAATTCTACTGCCATAGTATGCTTGACTATTTTTGATGTGTTGAATAGTACATGTACCTTTAAGCAAAATAAAACTTACACTTGGCTACTAACAAACTAAAACTAAAAGAGCTGCGTTGTGTGAAAGCTTGTCTTACCACCTAACTCCAAACCATCGTCTCCTCAGGGTCACCCAAGTCGCAGCATCATCCTTCTCACGCAATGTTCCGGTGACCTACTCCATCGTCGGCCCAGAAAACAGACCCTCCCACAACATCAACGCCAACGACGGCACCATCACTCTCGTAGACGCCATCTTAGCAGAGGATATGCTATCATATTTTTTGACAGTTAGAGCCACGGAACAGGGCGGTAATGGACTCTCGTCTGAAGTCAGGGTAGGTATACCAGGCCTGATAATTCCCTGATTTTTTTTTTCTCATTTTTTTTTTTCTCTTTTTTTTTCCCTGATTTTTTTAAATTTAAAACACAAACAAACAATATTAAATAACTTTTTTTTCTAGATTTTTTCTAGATTTTTTCCAATTTTCTTACTCAATAGGCCGGGAATATTGTTAGATGCCCTTTTTTTCGCCTGAATCTTTTTAATTTTTTAAGTGCTCACTATCACCCCTTATTACACCATATTCACAATCCAAAAATGAGATTACACCTATGAAAGCGAACAGTTCAACTTTCTTGTTAATGGCTATTCCAAAATATCACATTTTTTGAAAGGATGATAACCCCCCAAAAGGAAGAACAAATCAAGAACAATCAAAATAACCACAATCAAACAAAGAATGACACTTGAAAAAATGTGAGTGAAGGACAATAGTGAAGTGATAACCAAAGAAAAGAAACTTGCCAAGAACCACACAGATTGAAAACACCAACATAGATATTTGTGTGTGGTGACATTGATCAGGGGTGTTGATGTTTTCATAGCTAAATTTTGATAAGTTGTGTAATGGTATTAGCCCTTCAGGCAAAATGGAACATGAATTCCTTTACAATAGTTATTTATATTTTCGATTTCAAGAGAATTGTATTCTACCAGGAAGCACTGTTGAATGAAAAGTTACCTGTACAATATAGTTTTGCCTTAGGATATCAAAGGCTTGATTATCATTACCATGGTATTAGCTAAGCTTCCATGTCAAACGAAGTGTTTGGTTCCAAAACTCAGTCCTATGGTACTAATGTGTACTGGGATGACATAATCACTCTTTAAACAAAAATCTAGGGTCCATAGTTTTTGTGTGATTAATCAATCAGTTTTACAAATCTGTGGATGTAGAATGTTTTGGAACCAAACTCATTTTTTTTTTCAAAGCTCGATCTTTTTATTTTCTCATAGGAAAAGTTCTAAGATTTTGATTGGTCAATGAACATGTATGAAAAAACATGTATGAACCTATTATAAATATGAACATTCTTGCAAAAAAAGTCAAGTTTGATCAAAAGTGGATATGGCATGTTCAGGTACTGAACTCTTAGTATCCTCTTTTCAACCTAGGTCAATGTGATGGTTGATGATGTCAATAACTGTGTTCCTACTTTTGGACAAGACATTTTGAGTTTCAATAACGTTCCCGAAACAACCGCTATCGGAGAGCCCCTTGGTACAGGTGAGTTCTATTTTCTTTTGTTCGTATCATCATCACAGTCCGTTTTTCCAATGCTGTTGGAGCGGATATTTCATTTTCCTTTGCAGCATCCACCTGGGTGAGGCCCAGGGTGCATTCAAGTGATTTTTGAACAAACATGAATCACAAATCAAAATGCCGTTACAAAACACGGTTACTGCGGGAGATTGTTCAAGCGATTTTTCATCAACGGTAGCTGCAACCATGAAAATCTCAGTTTTCAAACAGGGCTATTTTTTCTTCACCACTGTAATGTTTAAACCATCTTTCATCATCCTCAATCTTAATCATTTCATTGAACTTTACACCGTACTTTTCATCCTCAGTTACGGCTACTGACTGCGACGTGGGGCCGAATGCGGAGTTGACCTACTCCATCACCACCCCCAACAGCAACTTCATGATCGGCAGTGACACCGGGGTCCTCTCCCCCGCCGTCGTATTGGACTACGAGGAAGGAGAGCGCTTCTACACCTTTGCCATCATGGCCACCGATGGGGGAACCCCCCAACTGAGCAGCACCGCAACTGTGGTCATCTCCATCGCTGACGACGCAGAGGCTCCGTACTTCTCGCCGCCCTCGTACAGGTTCAGAATGGACGAAGTTGCACAGGTGAATTATGAAGTGGGAACGGTGTATGCAAGCGACGAAGATGTGAACGACATGCTGACCCTTTCCATTGATGGTGGAGATGGCACATTCAGCATCGACCAATTTGGTAAAGTGTCTCTTCATCTTATGTTTGGTACTTAGTTAAGATATTACTGAGTATTTCTTGCACATTGCAACCTTGATTACTGGTTCGGTATAGAACATGAAATGCTAAATTGTAATCCAACACATGTATGTTCATTAATTTTGCAATGTCCAGTATTTCGTCACTCTGGTAAATTAGCTTAGGCTTTTTTGTGTACAAAAAAGCTAATTCTAGGTGATTTTCAGGTCCTCTGATCAATTCTAACTGGCATCCCTGGTGATAGGTCAGAGTAAAGCAAAAGTTCCAGGAGATGTATCACCTTTACACCACCCTAGGGGCAGTGTCCAGGGGTTTGTTTCACAAAGATCTTAAGTCAAACTTAACTCTAAGTTATGAAGAGCCATTTGTAGCCTTGAAATGAAGTATATCAAAAAACGATAAATTCAAGCATTTTTGACTTTTTATAAATTCCACATCAAGAACACGAGTTCTCCTTGATAATATAAAATATGAATGGTTGGAAATTAACACTTTATGCCTTTTATAATAACTGAATTTCATAGATGCTAAACAGTTTTCCATAATTGTTAAGTCCAACTTAGGATCTTTGTGAGACACACCCTGGTGTCATAGTGTACATATTCTTTGTAGAGGCACACTGAATATCTCCAAAACCTTTTCACTCTCTACAAAATGATGAATGTAAGGTGTTATGAAAATCCTAATGGAGCTTTCTTTCTAACTCTTCAATCTGTTTCACTTGCAGGAGTTATCTCTGTGGCCAGAGCAGCAGTCGAATCTAGCTATACGTTTGCCGTCGTGGCTAGAGACCTAGCGAGCAACGCAGCCAATGCAACCGTTGAAATCTCTGTCACTGATCTCAACGACAACATTCCAATATTTCCAGATTGTGATAATTACAGAGGAGAAGTGTCCGAAGATGCAACCATTGGCACGGACGTCATAACGGTGAGTGTAGACGACATCGGCTGTTGAGATCTAGAAGGGCAATAACTCTGAATCAATTGATGGGGGAGTTATGACATCTAAATGCCAAATGAAAAAACATGCGCTGGTATCAGAACAATCGATATTATTTCATGAATTACACAGTTCAGACCACTTTGGTCATTTCGTTTGGTGGCTAGCATTTCTCTGCGCTGCACTGGTCGGAAGATATGGACCTGCGAGCGCAAGAATTGGCCTGTCGCGGCTAGCCGGCCGGAGCACTGTCTACCGAGTCACCATGCAATATTGTTCCTTTTACAGTCCTCTTGCAAGGAGAGTACATTTTTCATAATAAACCTGTTTTCCAATTACCAATATCCTGGACTATTGTACAACATGTTTTATGCCACATCTTGTTCCTCCATAGGTGACGGCGACAGACTCGGACCAGGGATCCAACGCCGAGATTAGTTACAAGCTCTCGTCTAACAGTGATGCAAGCCGGTTCTTCCGGATTGACCAGAACGGCCTCATCACCACCAATACCTTGCTGGATCGCGAGACCACTGCTGTGTTTGAGGTGACTGTTGAAGCAGAGGATGATGGGAACCCCGCTCTGACAGGGTTCTGTACGTTCACCGTGGAAGTGACAGATGTGAACGACAACTTCCCTGCATTTCCTTTCACCGAATATCAAAGTAAGAAAAGTGGCAATATCATTATTTCTTGTTTTTGAAAAAGGTTTTGATTTTTTTGATTTTTTTACAGGATAATCAAGTTTTGTAAAATAGAAGTACCTTTATTCTTGCTTGAAGAAAATGAAGTTTTTTTGTCACAGGATAGTAAAGTAAGCAAAGTAGCAATACCATAACTTTTTACTTTAAGAAAATTAGGTTTGGGGCTAAAGATCTTTTGTACCTCATATATGTTCCATGAACTCTAGTGGTAGGTCCCATAAATTGCCCATTTGGGCTTCATGCATTTCAGTTGAACGTAAGATTTCATGCAGCTCCTTTACTTTTTACAAAGTGATAACAATGGCTCTTGAAATACATCCTTGCTGATATTGTACTTTGATGTGTTCTTTTGCAGCTTCAATATCAACCAGTGCAGCAGCTGGTGATGAAGTAATAGAGGTGCAAGCCGATGATCTGGATTTAGACTCGGTTTTAGTATACTCTCTAAGGGCAGCAGATGGTGGTGAATGTGATACTGGATATTTTACAATTATCCCCAGTACAGGAAGCATCATTGTTAGAAAAGACCTTTCTCCACTAATAGTAAGTGACACTATGACTTGTATTCATAAGGATGGGACTGAGTTAAACATGGTTTAACTCGGTCCAGCTATTTATGGAGCGCGAAGTATCAGCCTTTTTATTCTGTACAAATTACTATTATTCTGCAACAAAATGAATCAACGATATCGATTTTCAGAAGTGGAGTTCAAGAAAGGAAAAATAGAGAGCTTGATTTTATAATGCCATGCTTTTTTTAATACGTTTATTTAGCTACAGAAATTGGTTATGTCATAAGTATTTTCATTAATGGAATAAAGAGGTTGAAGTAATTGTATGTTTTATTATATCAAGATCGATGGAAGCCCAAATGAACAAGATTGCATAGTGACGGCAACCGATAATGGTGACCAATCTACCCATGTTCCAGTACAAATTGACGTTCGAAGAGATGGCGACCCCTACGAAGTCCCAACGTTTTCTGGTACACCGTATCTAGTCACCATCGATGAAGATTCGATGTCTCAGGAAGTCTTACTGGTGTCTGTTACCGGAACTGCCCAAGTTGGATTCAATATCATTCGTGGGTCGCGCCCATCCACCAACTTCAATCGTAATTTTGGCTTGAGTAACGATGATGATCAGTTCACATCAAGTTACATTACCGTGTTGAAGGCTCTTGACTTTGAATCTGTTGAGCGGTGAGTTTTTTTTCTCAGCACCTTTGAACCATGGCACATGTGTACAACACTTTGTATACTTCATTTTCATTTTTCATTTCAGTCAGTGGAAAAAAATTACCTGTTTAGGTCTGGAGAAGCTTGCAGCACAGCAAAGGAAAGCTGACCCAAACAAATTATTTTCCACTGATTGTGAAGAAAGAACTAATTTACATGTTATATTACCAATCAGATGAACCACTTCAGTACATTTTCATTTACTTGAATCATTTTTCTTGATGTCGTCAATCTCTCTTGGGACTCCATAGCTTATTACCATTTACTCCTTTTCAATCACTCATTTACGAAACTAATTTCAGTTGCTGTTAATCATAATTAGTCCGCATACATCTTGAGTATCTAGAAAGTGACTGATTGTGGTTAGGTGGACTTTTCACAGGTGCCTCAGAATGATTTTGCACACGGTTGCTCGAGATATGGCAAGAAATAGCTGAAGCGTTGGACCAAACTTTCCTTTCACCTGTTTGTTCAGGCCCATCTACATATTTCTATGGCCAGTGTTTTTGATAATGCTATAGAGATGGTGATGTGTATACGGTTTGTTCTTGCATGCATGTAGAATGGATTTCATTTCACGTTCTTTTGAAAGAAAACATTCTCTTTATATCTGAAAATGAATCAAAATCAAACTTGTTATTGTAATGTATGCAAGAACTTAATTTAAGAGAGAAAAGACAAATGCATGTCATGTATATTATGCTCTTTATGAGCAATGATTTTCATGTTTTTAATTTGCAGGTACGAATTGATAGTGACAGCTAGGTACCCAAACTCGCCCTACACCGTGGAGACCAACGTAGTCATCACGATCAATGATGTCAACGACGAGACACCGATCTTCCCTGCATTCACGTTCTATGGAAACATTGCAGAAAACCAACCACTTCCCAATACAGATCCTGTCATTACAATGGAGGCCACGGATGCAGATAAAACTGCAGCGTACCGCCAGGTTTGTAATGCATCAAACTTTGTTGTCATATATATTCAACCCATTTTTTATGCCTCCGCAACGAAGTAGCCAGAGGCGTTATGTTTTTTTGTTGTCTGCCCATCTGTACGTCCCGTTGTCGTGATCGCGCTATCTCAAGAATCAATTGATTGATTCCTGCCAAACTTGGGTCATGTATGTATTTTGCAGAGCCAAAGATTAGATGTTGGGGTCATGACGTCAAAGGTCAACAGGCTTATTATTTATGCAAAAAAAGCTTGTGATCACATTATCATTAGAACCAATCGACGGATTACCATCAAATTAAAGACATGTATGTATCTTGGAGAGCCAATGAACTGATTAGATTTTAGGGTCATGAGGTCAAAGATCAAAAGGTCATACATGTATATGAAAAATAGCTTGTAATCACAATATTCTGAGAACCTTTTAATGGATCACATTCAAAAATGAATTTGAGATTTGCTTCTGTTTTGGTTTGTGAAATTGCTTAATGGCAGAGGCATCTTCGACTGCGCACATTCATTTTGTCATGTTTCTAAAACTATGTTGGCATTTATTTGTAGACAATGAGAAGTAATGGCCAATACCATTTGAGATTATTTTGCTATTTACCTGATTTAGGATATTAATAATCACAGAGTGAGGACCTCACTTTTATGACCGACAGGCCTTACATAATGCACACACCCTCCAGCAACTTCAAAAGAACCGCCCACATCAAAAAGTCATTGTCATTCATTCTGAACGATGACAGCACGCTTTCTGAGTCTCTTGCGGCAAGTTCTCAGTGGAACACGAGTTTTGCTACTGCCGCCACGCGCCACATTTGTTCACGCAATTATCGGTCATTCCAAGGTACTTTCGGCCAGGGCGGTTGTGTATGCGTACTCTGAAGCAATGCATGTGGAAACACATGCGCGTTTGCCCTTTTAAAATAAAATGAGCCAAGCTATTCATTACTGTTCCCCCTCTTGCAGATAACGTACAGTATTGACGGCGATCAGACGGACTTCAGGATCGATCCAGGCACGGGAGAGATATTCGCTCTAACTGAATTCGATCGGGAAGCTGTGGCCGAAGATACCATTCCACTCACAGTCATAGCATCAGATGGTATCAATGAGAGTAAGTTTGCAGCAGGAGTTCAAACAAATTCTGGCTGGTTCAATTCAATGCAAAAATGGAAATACAAAAACATGGGGTTAGGAGCCCCTAAAGAAGTTTGAATACAAACTTGTGGTTGAGGCACCAACCATGATATATATATATATCGAGAAATTAGAAAAATCAACAAAAACAACATTAAAGGTAACACAAATGTTTACAAGAAAAAGATTATAAAGACCTATATATGAGCATAAAACATGTACAGCAAAGCATCAGCCATGAGTGCATATGGACACAGCGTCAAACCAACCACAGGGAGAAGATTGTAACCTCTCATGTGTTTAAAATGCATCCATCTCCTCTTCTTAGAGATGGGTTAGGAAACAATGGAAACACACATGCAGGTCTCATCAAGATTCAACTACCGTACATAGAATCAGACTTGCATGGGACAAAATGACATCAGACCTTTAAAATCTGAAGAGGAAATCGATTCCAGTTCATGATCGCTTCTACTAGATATGGTATATAGCACTGTTAAAGAGAAGGTTGAGTTCTGGGAAGAGGTGAAAAAGAATTTGTGAGCGTTATCATTGTATTATGCAAGTGTGGAAGAACATTAGATAAAAAATGTTCCATGAAAAGCATGGCTCTTCAAATGCCTTAATATTCTAAATATGGCATGTAACATCATCGTAGTCCCATATACATCTTTCTGTGTACAGAGCTTGTAACTTTACCAGGATTAGGCCAAATTTCTTATCATTTTGATGATTCCAGAACCTTGCACTACACACCAATACTTACATGCTAGATGATCAACCTTTCTGATCGATTCCATGTTTCTTTCACAATGCAATAGCATGACCAGAACTCATCTATATTTTTAAAGCCAGTGCTGCTGCTACTACTTCTACTACTACTACTACTACTACTACTACTACTACTACTACTTCTACTACTACTACTACTACTACTACTACTACTACATGCTTGTCATGTTCTTCTTTATCTTTCATGATTGTTATTGAAGTTTGAAGTTTGAAGTTTGAAGTTTGATTTATTCCACATTTTACATTGAACAGTTTATATTCTTTCCTTTTTTATACAGGCGTATATTATTATAAGAGTAGATTTCACACAAGAAAGACAAACAAAAAATTATCAAAATTATTAGAATTATTATTACTATTATTGACTTCATGCTTTCTTTTTTTTTACTTTCCAGGTAGGGCTACTGTCTTCATTACCATTGTGGATGAGAATGATAACCAGCCTGAGTTCAATGGCACCTTCAGCTTCGATGTGTCCGAAGATGTAGGGATGGGTTATGAGATCGGCACAGTCACAGCCACAGATGCAGACATCTGTAAGTATTGGTCGTACGACACATGGGTCGGTGAGGATGGCTCTGCGGGCAGGCTCTGCGGGCAGGCTCTGCGGGCAGTCTCCTGCTCTAACAGAAATCCCAACTTTGCCTCTTGATCAGAACTAACCTTATCCCTAGCCCTTATAAAACTCCATTTCGCATGGCAACAAATTTAGGGACATGTGTGCAAATTTTCTTTTAAGGTGATCTATTTAGTGTTGATTAAAGTGAATCGGTAACATTCTTTAAGGTTGATGAAAAAAGTATGTAAGTTTTGTATGAAATGTTACTCATTATATTCCTTATACTGTACTAACACCCTCTAACATTCGAAAGTTGTGAAAAAATATTTATGGTTTTCTTTGAAGGCGTCACCTTGCGACACCCTCTAACAGTAAATTCTCCCAATCAATTTTTGAATTTTCCAACCGTTTTTCCATGAAAATAAAATAAAACAGGCTTTAAAAAATCTGTCAACACAAAAATGTTTGGAATGGTATACAGAGCCAATTCATTGCTTTGTGATGATTAACATTTACCTAAAATTTAATTAAATTATAATAATATAGTTGGGAGAATTAAGAAATTGAGCAGATCAGTTTTTCCCAATTTGTATCATTAATAATGGTCCTTTTCACTCAAACTTTAAGATTATCTGTAATTGTACAACCTGTCATTGAAATTAGTACCTTAGCACCATTTTCTCTCTTCTGAACAATGTTACAAAGTCCCTCTAAGTGAAACTCGGTAGTGTTTTTTTTTGCACCTACCGGGTGTCACAAAGTGAGTGTTTTGCAATGATTAAACCCTGTCTTGAAAGATGATTTTTTATTTTTCTTTGTTTTCCTTCAGCCGAGGACTTGGAGTACTTCATCAGTGGAGGCAACGTTGGCGGAGCCTTCACCGTGGTTGCCAACTCCGGTGTCATCCGCAAGGCAGGCGTCCTGGACTACGAGTCGCAGACCTCATACTCGTTGGACTACAGCGTCAATGATGGCTTCAATACCGAGACCACCACTGTTGTTGTCAATATCATCAATGTCAACGATGTAGCGCCGCAGTTCGGGGAGTCTTCCTACTCGGCCACTGTGCCCGAGGAGGACGATTCCGATATTCCTAGAGTCCTTTTGACGGTATGTAGGAAGTGTGACATAAATATGATCTTGGAAGTTGATCGATCGTAGCTCAATACAGTGTCCCCTGTAAATAAAATCTGCTCCAGGTATTATAATCTTGAATTTTAATGATTCAATTGACATCACAATACCCCAAATTGTCAAATGCAATTGTACATTTCTATTGTACTCTAATAATGTTTTAGAGCATTGTTCGGAAGCCTAAACCATGTTTTTATGTAGCCTATTGGTATTTTATGACTTGTCTAAAGAACATATTGGGCATCTACATGGATACTGGCTTATTAAAGTCAAAGGGTGGTATTCTCAAAAGCGGACTAACTTTAGTCCATGGTTTAATTCTCTAAGTATGGAATGCCAAGTGTCCATATGAATATATTTTCGAATAATTTGATATGTCCCTAAATTAGCATGATAACATAATTATTTTATAGTTGTATTGTTTTTTATTAATTTTATTTTAAGTAGTGACAGATTAAATTATTCAAAAACATATTCATATGGACACTTGGCATTCCATACTTAGTCGGAGGATTAAACCATGGACTACAGTTAGTCCTCTTTCTAAAATACCACCTAAATTCTTTTTTCGAACACACTTGGGTCTTAATTTGACAAATTACTGTTGTGCAGGTCGCTGCCACTGATGGAGACGCAGGAGCAGTCCCTGATGCGGTGGTCTACGATTTGCTCGGAACAGGAGCCGGCACCCTCTTCACCATCAACCCCCAGACTGGCAACATCACCCTGACCGGCGTGCTGGACCGCGAGGAGATGCCCCGCTACGTCCTGTCTGCCATGGCGACGGATGACAACGGAAACGGACTCTCCAGCTACGTAGATGTCATCATTGAAGTGGAAGACATCAACGACAATGCTCCTTTCTTCCCCGATCAGGAATACGTGGGCAGTGTCGATGAAAACATGCCACCGAGTAAGTCAATCTATTTCACTGGAATCTCTCTATCTAATCCATGAGCTGATTTTTGTATTTTTGTCCCAATTTTTCCCCATTTTTTCCCTCTTTTTCCCCCCTCTTTTTTTGCCCCCTTATTTTCCCTATTTTGTTAGATGCCATTTTTTTGCGCAATTTTTGTATTTTTGTCCCAATTTTTCCCCATTTTTTCCCTCTTTTTCCCCCCTCTTTTTTTGCCCCCTTATTTTCCCTAGTTTGTTAGATGCCATTTTTTTTTAGTGCTCACTATCAACCCTGGTAGTGGAATATATCTACTCAATATAGTTTTTGTAAAATATATTGATAAAAAAAAAAATTCAATCCAATATATCCATGTTTGCAGCAATGAGTTGTTTATCTCTTTTCATTCTGAGAGGGGATTGAGATCTTTTACAAATTGAATTAGAGTGTTGTTTTCACCTCTCTGTGATGTGTTACTTCACCACAAAGATACTGTTTGGATAATTTGAGACTAGNGGGGGGGGGAGTAGTTGAGGGAAAAATTTTCAGTGCTCACTATCACCCCTGAGTCTGTGAAGAGTCAACAAATGTTTACTCCTGCTCATATCTATCATCGACCCTACTCCCCTTTCCTGCAGTGTACTTTCTAACACCAATGAAATTTTGAGATGACAGGTACTACAAAATAGATGTTTGGAAACCAGTGTCAATTTGATACGTACTTCTTAAAATGCATCTGTAATAAGGCATTGGGAATCCTTATAAAGTTCATAGGGCAGCGATTTTAACCCTTGGATTGCTGAATGATCTCATCCCCATAGGTTTTTGTACAGGGACCACCAGGTTCCAGTAGGTAAATAGGGTAAATAATTTGGACGACTTTCAGTTGAACTTTGCTAGTAATGCGATATTACCTGTTTAACCTCGACACATTATACCTGGAATATCTCAATCAAAAATTGATGTCATTACCGTTGGTGTTCATATCTTTCTCCTGTCATTGATGCCCTTGTTTTGATTATTTCTTGAACAGACACCCCTGTGCTGGCTGTGGTTGCTGAGGATCCAGACACCGCAGATAACCTGGTATACTCCTTCCCCACCCCAAGCAGCGAGTTCAAAATCGACAGCGGCACTGGAGAAATCACAACCGCAATACAGTTGGACAGAGAGACCCCGCCATCTGAATACGAACTCGAGGTCCAAGTTAGTGATGGAACTAACACAGGTCAGTGCGTGTTGCATTGAAAATAATACTGTGGGACCTGTATGTTAAGACCAACAACCAATGAGGAAAGCCTTAAAGCCCCACTGCACTACTGATAGCTACTTGCGCCCTCTATATAGCAAACGATGCCTAACCGGTGACCGCTGGTCCCCAATGGTCCCCTTTTTCTTATGTTAATTGAGAGCTGATTTGATGGACAACCACCTGTCAGTGACCACGCTGGGTTGTCTAATCCCTCCTGGCCAAACTAGTGCAGACAGGCTTTAAAATCAAAATTTGTTTTAGGTATTTCCCAGGCATTAGTACGTATTTTAATTATTATATATTCCTACTGAAGTTGAGTTTATAGTAAAGTTAAGTTATATTCCTGGATATTAGTCCTGGATATTAGTAAATGAATATAACTTCAAAATAATTATCCATATTCATTTGCATGAAAACCACAGCCACTACACCAGTCATTATCACCGTCAACGACCTGGACGATAACAGGCCGGAGTTCACTCAAAACATCTACCCTGATGCCTCCGTCTTGGAAACGGAACCTGTTGGTACGACCATCACCACCGTGCAAGTCACCGATCCTGACGTTGACCACATGGACAAAGTCGTGTTCCAGATCAATAGTGGAGATGATGACGACTTGTTTAGGATCGTCCCGGACCCAGCCACGCTCTCTGGACTCATTCAAGTCAATAAGGTATGTTGTACAATCATGCATGTGGGAACAGGGTTTTACAGGCCACGATGGCGACGATTGCCCCACTGTCAATTTCCTACATTCACAGCATTCTGTTCTTCATCTCTGGACGAAAAAATATCCCGAACCCCAAACCTCACCTAAAGCACAATTGGGTGTATAAAAACAAAAGCAAATATTTCATGATATATATATATGTATTTAAAGTATGTTCAATATCTTCTGTATTTGTAACCTATTATTTGCACAGGGCCTCTCAGGAAATCAGATTATTTAAATACTGACAGAGTTGCCCTGTTTAAATAAAACAAATAAACAAATAAACAAATAAAATTACAACCCTTACTAATATCTTGTTCATTTGCTGATTTATAGACTATAGAAATTTTCACCAGAAAGCAAATTTTTTATTATGGTAGCACGCCTGGGAGAAATCAAAGAATTCAGTATTTGATGGGTGAAAGCACTACAAAACATACCGATGACATTTGCCCAGTTTATCACAGTTGAACCCACATAAAGAAGAAAAATAAAGTAATTATTACCTACATGATTTTGATTTTTTCAGAGAGTCCTATTTATGCAACACAAAGTTTGAAAAAGGATAAAAAGACATATTTTCTGAGCTTTTTAAAGGAGTCACACCGAGAAGCAAAAGTGTATTGAATTGATGCAAAATTCATATCATTGCGATGGGAAAGCCTTACTGATCAAATACAACAAATTTCCTCTTCAAAATATGTTTGGGGCCTGCAGAAATCAACTTTAAAAAATGTTAGTTTTGAGATCCAGATTTACTGCCTATTCGTATTTTTTCACATTTTGTCGTAGTTCTTCGTATGACGTCACTATTGTGACGTCACACCCTGGACACGGTTGTTAAAACAAGGTTGCTAGCTTCTGCTTGGTCTGCAGCTAGACAGACCAAGCGGAAGCTAGCAGCTGGTACCGAGCTGTTTGTCCAGGGTGTGACGTCACTATTCAGAGCTCGCTACGCTCGTGTGTTTGGCTTACGTTCGGGGGCGCTTGGGAGTCTAAGAAGGGTCTTGAAAAATTGCATTTTACGCCTTTCCACGATATCTATATGATTTCTCAGCAAATTATTCGTGTTTTTCAAGAGAAAATCTTTCCATCCATATGTTATTTGTTATAATGATCAGTTTTTAGTAAATTTTCTTTGTGTAGCTCCTTTAAAGAGTGATTAGTTCCTGTGCTGGAACTGATTATTAATGGCATTTCCAGCACAGTAAGTTAAGTAAAGCAGGTTGCTTTCAACCCTTATGTCTAAGGGTTCACAATTGTCTATTTCATTCTTGCCATCGATTTTCAATTCTCAAATTCAAGAAAAAAAAATGTTTTTTTTTTGTTCTTGATCTGTCAAACAATAGCCTCTGGACTATGAGAGTGGGAATGCGAATGTCTTCACGCTGACGATCCAGGTGGAAGACTCCCAGGGTACCATCGGCACCCCCGAGACGGCGACCATTCAGATCTCCATCGAGAATGCCAACGACCACGCCCCTGTATTCGCGGAGGATGTGTACAGTGGGACGGTGTCGGAAGGTGCCGATGTTGGAAGTCAAGTGGGCACGTTCACCCTGACTGCCACCGATGGTGATGAGCCGGGTGGAGTGCTGAAGTAAGAAAGAAGTCAAAATTTTTCAGCATAAATAATAATAACATGGTTATTTATATAGCGCCGGTATCCGTCAGGCTCTGATGCTCATGGCGCTTTACACATATTACCCTGCTCGTAGCCGAGCTGCCAAAGTAACTAGCGCTCAAGCATATTAGGTACCCATTTACAGCTGGACGGAGAGTGACAAATGTAGATTAACGTCTTGCCAAAGGACATTAGTGCCGCGACGGGACTTGAACCCCGTACCTTGTGATCTACAATCGGGTGACTTATCCACTAGTCCACAACACTGCCATATCCTGTCTGCTGGTGGCATTTTCACTGTCTTGTAACTCTTTCATGTTGTGTGCCCTGTGTTGTCATTTCTATTTTGTATATAAATTTACCTAGAAATTAAATAATTTTTTTTTTTTTTAATTTAAAGAAGAAAAAAATCTTGGGTTGCGGTGATGAAAAATCTTTGAAAAAAAAAACTCTTTATAAAATATATATAGTTAATAAATGTTTGCTCATACATGTACCTTGCTGCTAACTTTCGTGTGTGTCATTCATTTCTAGATCCTACCTCAATTTGAAAAAGTAATGAATATAACGCCTTATTCAGTATGTTGTTTGCAAGGTATACCTTGATTCTGTATGGCCTGCACTGTGGTATCAACCATTCCTGTTCGTCCTTTTCTGTTGATAGATCTTACCTCAATTTGAAAAAGTAATAAAAATAACGCCTTATTCAGTATATTCAGTATAACGCCTTATTCAAGGTATACCTTGATTCCATATGGCCTGCACTGTGGTATCAACCATTCCTGTTTATCCTTTTCTGTTCCAGCTATGTGATTGACCCCTCCACAGATCCAGAAGGCCAGTTTGGTATTGATGCCAACCAGCGTCTCGTGGTCGCATCTCCCCTGGATAGGGAAACTATCGCCAGCTATGAGCTTAAGGTCTATGCCGTTGATAATGGTAAGTTTCTAACATTTTAAGCCCGTGCAGATGTGACACGACACATTAAACTGTCCTATTTTTAATGTTTAAAAATTATTCAAAAACCTAGCCACAAGTGGTGTTCAGATGAATTCTTTTACTTCATAGTATTTTACTGTATATTTAATGCACCTGGCTATCACAACTCAGCCAGACATTTTGAAATATTATCAATAGGTCTCATAATATTGGGGTAGTTAAACTTGAAAGTAATTGAAACTGTCCATGGGAATTACAACGGATTCAATGAGCATAAATTATTAGCTACCTGAGCAGTTGCTGATTGTTTGTAGGGCTGAGGCCGAGAAGATGCAAGATGAACATGTATGACGTCATGTCAGCTCAATATTTTGGCTTGTTCAAAGTAAAAAAATCTATGACGAAGAGCAATTTTACCAAGTCGTAGTTGGATGCTTTATAATATGTCTACTTGATCCAAGTATTGAATTGTACATCAGCCCAGGAGAACATATTTGGTTTATCCATCCTATGCACTTGAGATCGCTGATTGATAACAAAATGATTGTAAGTACTGTCAAACCTGTCTATAGCGACCACCCAAGGAAACACAAATAGTGGTCTTTGAATACAGGTTCCTTTTGTAGATGTTTCAATGAGAAACCATTTTCATGGGAACCAACAAATGTGGTCTTTGTAGACGGGTGGTCACTTAAGCAGGTTTGACTGTAGCAGCAGAAACAATATCAGTAATCATTCTGACCTTTGTCCCTGGTCCCAGATAATCCTCCATTGTCGGGCACCGCAACCGTCAACGTTGTGATCGAGGACGTAAACGACACGCCCCCTCGTTTCGCGCAAGACTACACCCCGTCCGTGGAAGAGAACTCTGAGGCGGTGGCGCAGGTGGTGAGCGTGATCGCTGCAGACGACGATGTCCCCGCCTCTGGACCGCCTTTCATATACGAAGTGGCAGGAACACCCAATGAATGGACGGATTACTTCACAATAGAAGGACTAGGTAAGGAATCAATCTCACAAATGGTGTCGATCTCACAAAAGATATCGATCTCACAAAAGGAACTGATCTCATAAAAGGAATCAATCTCACCAACGGAATTGATCTCACAAAAGGAATTGATCTCACAAAAGGAATTGATCTCACAAAAGGTGTCGATCTCACAAAAGGAATCGATCTCACAAAAGGTATTGATCTCACAAAAGGAATCGATCTCACAAAAGGTAGCGATCTCACAAAAGTAATCGATCTAAAAAAAAGAATCAATCTCACAAAAGGAATCGATCTCACAAAAGGAATCGATCTCACAAATGGAATCAATCTCACAAAAGGAATCGATCTCACAAAAGGTAAAGGGTTAGCTCAGAAAGCTGACAACTTCACAAGCTTGAGTTTCTCACATAGATACGTGAAAAATTCTTGATAAACGGGTCTTGGACAAAAAGAAACCTCAAGTGGCATGTAAAACACAGTCACTTTTTGATTTTAAAAATTGTTTGAAAAATACACGGAGTGATTATACACTGCCATGCCAACTCCAAACTTACAGATTGTTGGCACTTAAGTTTTCACAAGCATCCACACACACACACAAACACACACATGTCACAAATTTTCTTTGTCTGCCATAAATTGTTGGTCTTTCTATACAGGTGGTCACTCTTGGCAAGTTGGACTTACTGTAAGACCAACAAATTTTGAGACATAAAACTTTCTTGGTCTTGAGCCGATAGCCTTTGTCGCAGCATGAAAACAAATATATATTTATATATGTATTCAATCAAATGTCTTTGACAATATTAGAAGCCAATCGTTGTGATGCCTCTGAAACACAGTTTCATTAAATCTGGACTTTTTTGCTTTCATCAGTGATCATACTCTAGAGCTATACACGTTGTGCATACACCGGTACTTCCATTACTTAAACAGTATGGTATTGGCAATCCGAATCGTCGATGCTTTGTAACATGAAGCTTTCATGGCATTTCATTTTGATAAAAATTTAATCTGGACTCTATGAAATTTGTGATAATGTCTTGTTTTACAGTAACCATAGTCCCTCTTCACATTAACACACTACCACCCAACTGTCTCACATATTCTTTCTTAACCCACGTGTGCAGGGTCTTCCACCAGCGGGTCCATCACCATAAGCACCAACGGGAAAGCTATCGACCGGGAAGCTATTCCCTATTTTGACATCGTGTTCCTGATAGAAGAAGTGACACCTGAAAGGTTGACCGGTACCCAGACCCTGTCTATAATGGTGACGGATATCAATGACAATCCACATATCGCCGCCACCAAGAATATCCTGGTCTATAGCTATGAAGGTAAGAGATCGTGTAGGGTAACAGATGAAAATGTACCTGAGAAATTGAGATGTTGAATGTTTCATCAAGGGAGGTGACAAGCATTTTGCTTGACAGGTGCTCGCTTAAATCATTGTTGGACAGCGATCCAGGGCACCTTTTTGTAAATAATGATTAAAGAAATTAATTTGGCTTTTACTCACTTAGGCCCATAAACCACACTAAGGCTAGTTGTTAACTAATTATCTACTATATCATGTGTAATTAGTTAACAACTAGCAAAGTAAGGTTTTATGGAATCCCTGTTATTTGACTTGGTGACAAAATTGAACAGCCAAGTGTATATTACACTAAACAGACCTCTGGTTGTCATTTTATACCAATTTATTTGGATCATTTGTCAAACTGTCTAGATCTGTTGAACAAAAAACATTTAAACAAAAATTAACAGCCTGTTTGCATTGGTGTGTGCATGAAAAAGCAAAAAAAAAAAGAATTTCCTTCTTTTTTTCCCATTCTTATTTTCAAAAATAGTTTGCTTTTTTTGCATAAAATAGAAACGAAGAAAATAGATGATATCATGCAATTTATTGTTAATAGAGGATTAGGAAGAGAAAAATGACGATATTGTTTAAGTTTGTAACATAACTCATATAATTTATTTTAGTTCTCCGAATGAGTAATAATACCTTCCTAGAATGTTTCTTTTTGCCTTCAGGAGATTTGCTGATTTTTTTAAAAACCAGTAACACTATCAATAGTTCCATGCCAATGCAATTCATTTCAATTCTTGAAGCTTTGCATCAACAGTTTGTACATCTAAGCACTCACGGAAGGAGAAAGCTCCTTTGGCCTAGAGTAATCCCTCAAAACCATTTCACTTAAATGTACATCAACAAATTTGTATATGCGACAGTGCTATACTGTCTTACCGGTCTTGTGAGTCGATACTTGTCATTTTTTCCATCCTGACTTACTTTGTTGTATCCTACTTTGTTATATACCATTCACCATTTTTACAATCCCACTAATAGAGGTAAATATTGCTGATAATGACATTTTTCTATTGTAAATTTCTGTCTTTATTCCTTTTAATATTGGTACATGTACATAATGCTTTGGTGGTTTCTTAATTTTCTGTAGTTACACTAAATGGGAGTATTACATATTGATAATAACACATCATGTTTTCCATTGTGATCCCTTGTAATGAAAAACACCATTATTGGTTAAACTTGCAACGTTTCATTTGTAAATTACTTTATTTATTGTTAAAAATCTTGGTACATGTACATCATTCCATTGGTGATTTCATAATTACACTAAATGGGAGTATTACATATTGATAATAACAGGTCATGTTTTCCATTGTGATCCCTTGTAATGAAAAACACCATTATTGGTTAAACTTGCAACGTTTCATTTGTAAATTACTTTATTTATTGTTAAAAGTCTTGGTACATGTAAATCATGCCGTTGGTGGTTTCTAAATTGTCTTTAGTCCCACTAAATGGGAGTATTACATTTTGATAATAACACATTTTGTTTTCCATTGTGATCCCTTGCTATTTAAACACACCATTGTAGGTGAAATCCCTGAGGTATCTCTTGGTACCGGTATGTATTACCTCCACTCCCTAACAGTCAATTAATGCATCATTGTGTGAACACTAACCCAGCCTCAACATTGACCCATCCTTGTCTTAACCTTGTTTTAACCTTCCCTTAACCTTGC
Organism: Hemicentrotus pulcherrimus; assembly: GCA_003118195.1. Classification (NCBI taxonomy): domain Eukaryota; kingdom Metazoa; phylum Echinodermata; class Echinoidea; order Camarodonta; family Strongylocentrotidae; genus Hemicentrotus; species Hemicentrotus pulcherrimus. Next base: position 23,231 of record BEXV01001898.1, on the reverse strand, counting down.
CTTAACCCAGCCTTAACCCAGCCTTAATCCAGCCTTAGACTAACCTTGACCCAACCTTATTCCAACCATAATTGGGTTAAGGTTGGCTAACCTGCCTTAAAGACCATGTCCGAACTGAAAAAATGAAATAGGTGAATTATATGTCAACGGAAAGCTTATGAGCCATAGATTACAAGAATATCAATTATATGCAATTTTAGTGCCTGTCAGAGGAGTATCAGCTCCCTGAAAACTCAAAATCTAAAGCTTTGAAAATCGGAAGTTGTCGACCTAAAAAACTTGCTATCGACTTGAGGACATCATCTTATGTGGAGTATGCATATTAACAACGACTTTGCATTAATTAAGCACTGCTCATCGCCTTAGCTATATGGGCGAGCAGATGGGGTCCACATGTTATGTCATCACTGTAACTTCCGCAAATTTGACCCCTATTGACCCATAATTTGAGGGGTGCGGAAAGTGAGATTTAAATTTTTTTTTGTGCAATAATGAAAGGGTAAATACTTTTTATTCTTTAATATTGGTATTCTTCTACATCCATTCAGTTTTCCATTTATATCAAGTTGTATTTTCATCGGATAGGGTCTTTAACCCATCCCAACCTTGACCCAAATAAGGACAGAATTGTTGTTGTATTCCAGTCAGAGTTCTTGAGAAATAGATAATTGAAAGAACAATACTTTTTACTTGACATGTGCCTACCGGTATGCCGTATGTACATGTATCACTACGGCGTGTCATGTATTTTGATTCAAATTGTATTATCTTTTGATAAATATGACTTTGACTTTTATTTGGCATGATAGGAAATATTGGTGCTTCCAATTTCAATCAATACACCAGTTTACGGTTGTGTGCGCCATTTTAATGACCTAGAGGTCATGTATTTATGCGTAAATTAAGATTGCGCCCATGCAAATTATGATGATATCACTGCCTGCGCGCTGCGTTGTGCACACATATATTATTTGCATGGACGCAATCTTAATTTACGCATAAATACCACTGACCTCGGGTCATTGGCTTTGTTTGGGTGGCATTTAAAATGGCGCCCATGTCTGCGCGTGCGCACTGATACAACTGTAAACTGGTGTATTCAATTCCAATTCCATCATTCTGTCAACAACAACAACAACAAAATCACTGTCCTTTAGTGGTGCTATCTCCTCCCATGATCCTTTGCTTCTATTTTTTATTTTTGCATGAGACATGTGAACACACGTTCCATAAAGATAAAGTTGAGTTCTGTTCATGCGATTGCATTGTGAAAGAAACAATGTGGGGTCAATTAGAACATGTAGCACATACGTGAAAGTATCGGTGTGTACTGCAAGATTCTGGAGTCATCAAAATGATAAGAAATTTGGCCCAGTCTTGTTAAAGAACAAGCACTATACACAGAAAGGTGTATATTGGACTACACAAACATGTGGCATAAAAATCAGCCCCCATTTTAAAGCTGTTACTTGTCATATTTTGTTTATGAAGGCATTTGAAGAGCCATGCTTTTCAGGGAACATGTATTCCCTGATGTTCTTCCACACTTGAATAATAACAATGACAACGTTCACAGATAATCGTTCACTTCTCCTCAGAACTCAACCTTCTCTTTAAAGAAACCCCATCCATCTGCCCCCGTGTCTTGCAGCATTTGATGCATGTTTGTATTAACCAGCATATTTGCGGCAGTTGAGCCCCTTGTGAAACCTCTTTTTTTCTTCTCATTTTTTTATATTAGAGAGTGGATGTATTATCAGATTGTGATGCTTTTTTTCAGATTCATTACATTTTGTTTTCAGTTTCACAATTATGTAAATTTAGCTCCCTCACAGCAAGATTAATCTTTACATGAAGAGGTCACTCACAGTTCATAGCATGTATCCGCCATTGAATCACATGTACTATCTATTTCATGTCTAGATAGACTATATTATTACTATTGTGTGATTCTGTTTTAATCGAAGCACTGAAATGTTTATTTCAATCCCGAAAATTAATGAAGAAGACGATGTGATCAGCTCTGAGCTGAAATTGATTCGAAGCCTGCTTTGTTGAAAACAACTTTTACTGATTTCTCGTTAACATAATATGTTTCAACAACTTTTTAGTAACATAGCCAGCACTTGATGTCTGTATCCACTATCCATTCATGTTTTTGTGTTTGTTTCGGACTTTGGGTTTGTTCATTTCCGGTATGTGCAGATTTGTGTTAAGTGTTCAGATGGTAACTGTTTGTGCGTGTTTGTCTATTTTGTTATTAAGACTTGTACATTGTTTTAAAAAAAAAAGCAAGTCCAAGGTATGTTATCCCATGCGTTCCAAATTGCAAAGTCAAAGATTTTAGCGTACCCTGTGATCAAAATAAGTGGCAAGCCCTGGGCCCTGTTTCATAAAACTTTTCATCTGTAACAACTGCTGAATTTCTATGGCAAATTTGCTCTCAGCCAATCAGATGCCATGATTCAGTAGCTTATAACAGTAGCTTGTAACTTGTTATTGATATCAAGTTTTATGAAACAGGGCCCTGCTATGGCAGGTGTCATATATATTTATTGATGTTAGGGAACATGATGCTTCATATGATAATTATTTGCAATATTCCATTACAGTTGGTGATGTATGGGATACTAGGGCATCATTAGGGACTTTTAGATTTGCGTAGACTGATACATGTGACGTCCATTGAAGGCAGTGCATTAAAAGGACGTCGATCGTAGCATAGACCTATTGTCTTCGTGCGAATCTAAAAGTCCCTATTTGACCAAAGTTCTCAGACATGCCATAGAAACAAGTGTTAATTTCATTTTATACACACGTTTCAGTGGGATGTCTGTGGACCTGTACTTGTGACGGTTTCATGAAACGATGCGCATGCGTACAAATACCGTGGACTTGCCCAAATGTGAATCTACAAGATTGAAGAATATCAAACAATCATAACCTGTATCCTTACTTGTTAGTATGTATCCTTCTCGTACAATACGAATGGTATACGTACGACTAGTAACCCTTTTTCTTCTGCATTTTTGTCATATGACTGCATGTTTCTTTGTAACATAGTTTTGATTTCTTTATCATATCTCTCATTCCATATCTCACATGACATCTAGAATAAATACTTCAGTCTTGAATTGGTGATTTTTATTTATTTACAGAAATGTGGTTAATGCCAGTAGAAAGGACTGAGAATTTTAAAAATAAGTTTGAAGCAACAATTAACGTTAATCTGGCATTGAGATGGTACCCCAAAGAAACTGCTTTTTGAATAGACCAACACAGTTTACCGGTATGCAAAATCAGAAAACTTGCTGGAGACTGCTTAGCACCTACACAGATATGCATGTATGGGACAAGGTGTGGTGATGTGTAATGTGGCAGCCAATCAGATGTGAGCTTTAATCAGTCAGTGAATACTTCTCACTCTTGAAGAGTTTTATTCTGCTGATTACTCGGCAGTTGCAAATCTTATGTCCAGTTGCTGAGGAAGATATTTATAGTGGCTTCAATATATTATGGTTAATGTTCATCATCACCAGAATTCATCACTAACTTTAACTTAAACTTTCATGTGTTATGTCAGCTTCTGCAAAAACTTTTCTTCTCAACCGATATTCATGTGTTTACTGTTCCAAGTATTCAATGGCTTGCATCCTGTCTTCCGTTCTTAACAGGCAACATCCCCACGACCGGGGTGGGAAAGGTCGCAGTAGAGGATCCTGATATCATAGAAGACAAGACTTACACTGCAGAGGGAGAGTTTCCAGACGCTTTCCAAGTAAGTCAACTTTTCTACAGCTTCCTCCTTGCTATGTATGCAGAAGGACAGTCTGAAATCTTCCGTGGCTTGAAAGCCCAAGGGCATGATCTACACGCTCTCAAAAGGCCTGTTTTCACCAGACCGAATTTGCAAAATAATTCGCTTTTTTTAAATAGCCCGATCTCAAATTAGCCAGCTAATTTGCATCTTCATCAGCCCGTAGTTGCAATTACCATAACGGTGTATAAACCGCACCTTTTTGCCGCCGAAAAAAA
>BEXV01001898.1:0-11355 GCA_003118195.1 Hemicentrotus pulcherrimus | reverse complement strand
ACTGATTAGATTTTAGGGTCATCAGGTCAAAGGTCATGTGGCTCATTATGTATGCCTATAAATAGCTTGTGCATGAATTATCATTAAAGCCCAAAGATGGATTACAATCAAGCTTGAATTTTAGAAATTGTTTCTGTTTTGGTTTGTAAAATTGCTCTATGGCGGAGGCATCATTTTCGACTGCGCGCAGTCGAAGTTCCATCTAGTTTTTATGCCTCCGCTACAAAGTAGCTGGAGGCGTTATGTTTTCGGGTTGTCCCTCCGTCCGTACGTCCCATTCTTGTGATCGCGTTATCTCAAGAACCGAATGATGGATTCCCGCCAAACGTGGGTCATGTATGTATCTCACAGTGCCAAAGAACTGATTAGATTTTGAGGTCACAAGGTCAAAGGTCCAAGGTCCCAGGGCTCATTATGTATGCAAAAATGGCTCGTGATCGCGTTATCTCAAGAACCGATTGATGGATTCTCGCCAAACTTGGGTCATGTATGTATCTCACAGTGCCAATGAACTGATTAGATTTTGGGTTCACAAGGTCAAAGGTCCCAGGGCTCATTATGTTTGCAAAAATGGCTCGTGATCGCGTTTTCTCAAAAACCGATTGATGGATTCCTGCCAAACTTAATTCATGTATGTATCTTACACAGCTATATAATGAACTGATTAGATTGATGGGTCATCGGGTTAAAGGTCATTTGGCTCATTATGTATGCCTATAAATAGCTTGTGCATGCATTATCATTAAAACCCTAAGATGAATTACAATCAAACTTGAATTTCAAAAATTGTTTCTGTTTTGGTTTGTAAAATTGCTCTTTGGCAGAGGCATCATTTTCGACTGAGGGGACCCTTGCATAAATTTGTATTATATATGCAATTCAAAATTAAACAGAGCTTGATTTGCACCAGTAAGGATTGCATTTTGGGGGCTTGTTTGAATGCGACGTTAATTACGGTATGTGGTGTGTTTTTGACTGCGAGCAGCCTCAGAATGAATTTGGACTGAAAGCTTCAGGAGTCGTACTGTGAAGAAAACTTGTTTCAGTCTCATTCTCAGACTAATGGAGGAACACCAACTGGTATCGAAATGAGCATTTTTGTAAATTGATTGTATTAATCTTTTCACAGAATTAGAAAGCAAAATCACATTTACATCTTCCAGTCAGGACTCATTGTTGCCCTTGGTCAAACGTCCAGTGATGTATAAATCGCTTGATTCTCTCAGATTCCTGACACACCTGACACACAAATGTAAACCGCTTGATTTTCTTTGCTTCATGAATGTAAACATACCTCTTTTTAATGATATATTAAACACTTGATTTTCTCAGATTCCTGAATGTGAACACACCTCTTTTTCTGGGAGGCATGAGTCCTGATTACACCACGCCCATCGATGTCCCGGGAGGATTCGATGGCTGCATCAAGAATCTCGTCTCCGATGGTTTCCTCTACGACCTCGCCGATCCTGGAATATTTGACAAGAGTGACTCGGGATGCCCGCGTACTGATGGCAAGTGCACAGTGGACGGCGAACCTGTCTGTGAAAACGGAATCTGTGAGGCGGATCTTGGCAGTTTCGTCTGCATCTGTTTCCCTGGATTCAATGGAGAAACCTGCAATATAGGTGAGTTGTTGGTTATTGCCGCGAGAGTCGCATTCGATCCACATTAATCTTATGTACTTCAGTTGATCACACACTATCTCTTTAGTACAGGTTGCAATCGAACCGTTGCTCCTGCATGACTTCGCTTTGGATACCTACTTGACCTACCAGCTTTTAAAATATATCACATTTTTATCATCATCTAGAGCTGCCTGGTACAACTTAGCAACGGATGGCTACATATGGTACCAGCTTTTAGACAGCTCCTTGTATAACGATGCCTGATCCTCTGTTAGGTTACGGTCGGTTATTAAACACATGGATTTTTTTTAAAAATGTATTTATTTTCTTTATTGTTTGAACACTTTGATCACTTTCTTTTAATCATCATCTAGAGCTGCCCCCATATGACTTTGCAACAGATAGCTACATAACCTACGAGCTCCTAGACAGCTCCTTGTACGATGATGCCCGATCCTCTAACTACCATATCATGGTGAGGTCAAGACAAGAGAATGGACTCATCTGGTCAATTTCCAGTGCTAACACCTATGAATACATTAGAATGGAGGTGAGCTTCTTTCCAGTTATGATAACAAATCTAGCGATAAAGATGGTATACGTCGTTATATTGTATAGAGCACTTATTGGATAACCCTTCAGTCCTGGGGGTGTTTCACAAAGATCCTAAGTCAAACTATTTTCTAAGTTGGACTTGACAATTATGGAAAGCTGTTAGCTTCTTTGAAAGTATTTTGTAAAAGTTATTTTAAAAGGCATAAAATGTTGATTCAAATCATTCATATTTTCTATTATCAAGGAGGTTTCATGTTCTTGACGTGGAATTTAGGAATAGTCTAAAATATTGAATTTTTGCTTTTGAATATATTTCATATGAAGGCTACAAATGGCTCTCCATGATTTTAAAGTCCAACTTAGAGTTAAGTTCTACTTAGGATCTTTGTGAAACACCCCCTGGTCTGTGGATTAAAAGACAGTTCCACTCCTGCTATTCACATCCTGTGCACTGAGGATGATTGATTTGGGTTTTATTTCATCAAAGATTAAAAGTCGGGTTTGGGTTGCAGTTGGGTATTCAATTAAATTTAGGTTTTGTGTTAAGGTTAGATGCACCTTGTAGAAGTAAGTCCAGTGTAACAGTTGAAAATTCAGTCAATGTGATATATTGACTCTGCAGGGCTATTCTTCCCCCTAGGATGTGTCATGGAACTTCTCCATTACCTTGGCAGTGTTCCAGTCAGTCAAGGTGTGATAGGCACAGACATGTCAATTCAAACCATGATGATGGAACAAGAAAACATTGTAGACAAAATACCTTCCTATTTACTATAAAGCAGAGTACCATTGTATATGAAAGTCTTTGGTAATAGGGGACCCCAAAGTAGCTGAATATTTTGTGTGAAGTGTTGTTCACAAAGGCTACCAGCTTTCTATTACGCAACAATGAAAAGAAAAAGAAGCTCATCATCCATCTCTCCCCCTTATGTCATCTCTAATAGATGGTTGAAGGAGAACTCAAAGCCGACTGGCATCTCGGAGACAAACCTGTGTCCGTCACCATGGGCAACTTCAGCCTCAACGATGGGGCGTGGCACGCCATCAACTTTGATCGTTATGACTCCGTGGTGACCATCAAGATTGATGGAGGAGGCGGAGTCAAGGAGATCCAGAACAGGGAAAGTGAATACTCTGGATTGGACATTGACAGCAACTCCCTGGTCATCGGAGCATTTGTGGACCTCAACACTGTGACGGACGACTTCATGGGTAGGACCAAGTTCTTGTGTTATTCTTTTGTTATTCTGCACTAGAAGAACTTCACTTGAAAAGGAGTATTAATTAAATATCAGAACATATTACTACATACAAGAACTTGCTGAGACAGTCATATTGATGAATTGTCACAGCTTGTCCTGCATAGAAGCTGTGTTTCAAAGTCTTAGGGTTAACATCGTGCACTCACGTAATGAATTTTAATATAATTTTTCCTTTTTCTTACCTCAATAGAATTATTCTTTGTTACTGTCATACTTTCAGCAGCACCCCAAAGTTAAATCATGATGATTGATGGTAAATTTAAGAAACAATCGGTGTCATGACCTTGTGACATATCCTAAACATGTAACACTTTCTCTTCGGCAGGTTGTATGAACGACCCTAGGATAGACAACAACTTCCTCGGTATGGAGGGCACCAATTCCTACGCCACAGCCACCAAGTCTGCTGGAGTGACAGAAGGTTGTCCCTCGGACGTCTGTGACAGTAACCCTTGTCCTGGACAAGACCTAGTCTGCACAGACTACTGGAGATTCTATGAATGCGCGTAAGTCTGACTTTTCCCAAATCCCACCACTGCCACCATTAGAATGATGTTTTTTATGCCTCCGCTACAAAGTAACAGGAGGCATTATTTCAGCCAGTTCTTTTGAAGGTAGTTCCATAACCAGAACTCAAGCTTACCCTTCGAGATGCTGTAGACCATCACAAACTATTTCAATATGAATTTCTTTTTAATCAAAAAATTGTCATAACTAAATTTTGTGGCATGGAACATTTGCGTATCGAGAAATTTGCATTTTGTATAATGCACATCGACTTATCAGTTATGACAGTGATCTCTAGTTCTGGTAGCCAGAAGTGAATTGCAATGGAAGTTGTTGGAGATGACCTCTCAAAGATGTACATGTGCCAGATATTTTTGATTTTCTATCCGTGATTTCTGAGTAATTTTTGTGTAAATATAAGAAAGAGTAACCAAATCGGTCATCTTCAGTAGATCAAATCCCACTGCTTGTCTCTGTGTTGCATAGAAGCACACTGCTGATGATAATGATGATAAAGAGGTTTGAAGAAATCCCTACTTAAACATTTGCCTATTTCTTTCAAATTCTTTCATTCAAATTACATGAGGAATTTAACATCTAAAACAGGGATGCAAGTTATTTATTCATCTCTTGTTTGTTTGTTGTTCTAAGAACTCCATTAGATTACCACACTTCACTGCAGCGTACAATGATTTCTTTGTTAAGTCTGAACTAATATAAAAGAAATATGACAAAGCGTTTTGGGGGTACTGACCAAAAGTATGAATGGAACCTTCAACCCTCCATCTGGTCTATACTTGCTCTGACAGATGCCCTGTTGGTGAGGAGCTCTCACCACCACAGACTTGCTTGGCCATTGTCGACTGTGACCCCAACCCCTGCTTCAATGGAGGAACATGCACAGAGGGGGTTCCCACTGGTTTCAACTGCACCTGCGCTCCCACCTACTACGGAACACAATGTGAAGCCACGATTGGTGGACAAGGAGCATCGCTGGGCATCACTCCCCTGGGCATCATCCTCATGATCATGTGCATTCTGCTTATCATCAGTAAGTCACTAGAATATAGATAGGCCTTGGGACTGTCTTACAATGAGGTGCAATTGATCCGAATCGATCATCAGTAAGTCACTAGAATATAGGACTTGGGACTGTCTTACAAAGAGGTGCAATTGATCCAAATTGATCATATGTAAGTCACTAGAATAAAGGCCTTGGGACTGTTTTACAAATAGGGTCAGGGTTAGAGTTCATATTGATCATATATTCTTTAATTGAATGTAAGATTACAGTCTTCTTAAGTACACAGTTGTGGTTGATACCTAGTTGCGATCGATTAGAATCAATCATAGTTCTTACAAGACGGTGCCCTGTTACCTCCTAACCATTTCCCTCATAACAAAAACCTTAATCTGAGAGATCATTCCTCTGAGTAGATTGTATTGTCTGTTTCAATCGTACCAAAAAGCTTTATTTCTATTAAATCGTAATCTGGTTTTCATCTCAGTTCTCCTCCTTGATACCAAAATGCAATCGATTAGAATCAATCATAGTTCTTATAAGACAGTGCCCTGGTCCCACCTTACCATCTCCACTCATCATCAAAAACCTAAATCCGAGAGATACAGGTTTATTTCTATTAAATCTTAATCTTGTTTTTATCTCAGTTCTCCTCCTCGGCTTGGTGCTCTACAACCGACAGCGGGATCGCAAGTCAGCCCTCACTTTCGCCATCGATCCCGAAGACGACATCAGGGAGAACTTCATCAATTACGACGAGGAAGGCGGAGGAGAGGAAGATAACGACGCCTATGATCTCAGCACGTTGCGTAAACCTGTGGATGCAATCAGTGCTGGTAGTATAGAGAAGAAGCCAGCCATGCCTGTATCAGAGGTACCCGTTGGTAACAGACCATCTGGTAAGTACTACACTATTTGAGAATAATACCCTAGTCAGCAGTGTGTTTATTCTATTCAATACTTCAATTTTCATGTCATTTTGTTTTTTGTTTTGTTTTTTTCATTTTGTTAAAGGGAAAGTCCACCCTGAATTTAAGTTGTTTTTAATAAAAGCAGAACAGTGAGAGAAACATATCAGTGAAGGTTTGACGAAAATCCGACAAAGAATACAAAAGTTATGAATTAAGTTTTAATTTTGTGACGTCACATGAGAGCTGCTCTCCTATACGTTGTGTACTGTAAATTCAATAAAAATCAGAAAAATAATAATTATTTTACCTGTGCATTCGATATATTATCAGACACATGCTTTTATACACGCCTCTATGAAATAGATCCATTCCTTCATCAAGAACCATGAAAAAGGGGGCAATTTATGGAAATTACAGTACACAACATATGGAAGAGCAGCTCGCAAGTGACGTCACAAAATTAAAACTTTAAAAATTCATAACTTTTGTATCCTTTGTCGGATTTTCGTCAAACCTTCACTGATATGTTTCTCTCACTGTTCTGCTTTTATTAAAAACAACTTAAGTTCAGGGTGGACTTTCCCTTTAATTTCCATTTCCAACAAAATAAATTAAAGTACATGGGATTGCGTTGTACATAGTAAAAAAAAATTCTCAATGTCTTCTTAATTCTGGTATACTTTTTTGCGTTTATAGACATTTGTATTAAGCACTATATAAAAGCTATATATTATTATTATTATTATTAAATTGCTTTGTCCTTTTACATCAGGTGTCGATCCTAACGTAGGTGACTTCATCAATGATCGACTAAAGGGAGCCAACGATGACCCCGAAGGGCCACCATACGACGAGCCCCACATCTATGACTTCGAGGGCGACGGGTCGACGGCCGGCTCTCTGAGCTCCCTCAACAGCAGCAGCACCGAGTCCGAGCAGAACTACGACTACCTCAACGACTGGGGTCCACAGTTCAGGAAGCTTGCCGACATGTACGGCAGCTAGAAATAGAGGAGGATGGACTCTGTGTGTGTGTGTGCGTTCTGCAGCATTTGCTAGTACTTGATGTTTTAAACTCTCTCTGTAAGAATTGGTTTAAACGTGTGATTGATTTCAGTTGTCATGTGATTTGTCATGTGATCAACCCTTTAGCACCTAGCGACTATCGTCCTTCTCTCACTGGGAGAGTAAATTGTATATCGTTTTGCAAGGTCCTTTAATAGAGAAAGTAAATTTTCCACCAACAAAAATTCTTCTTGGTAAAGAATTAACATCAGAATCCCCAAAGTTAAAGCCCATGTGTATTACAGATACACGTTTACAGGGAGTATGTGGAGTGTAGTATTCAGGTGCTGAAGGGTTAATCACTATAAAAACACATTAGTTTTTAGATGTTTACTTGTACAAGAAATCATTGCTTTCATGTACATTCTAGAACATATCTAATCATTGGGGGATAGTTGCGTGACCGTCCTTCATCTAGAACTAATGTCGGTAATAGTGTTCTTGTGTAAGTGTATTTTAAATTTGACTTCATTTGTTTAGTGAAAAAAAAAAATATTTGAGCAAATTTTGAAAATCTATGTAATGATAGATTCCTTTCTTCATAAAAAGTTGTTTTTAAAGAAGATCAGTTTAATTGCATTTCCTGTGTTAAAATCAGTAATTTTTATTCTTGAATGCGAGTAATTTAAGAATGTGATTTTTATCAAAATAGAGTTGCTGTAGTCCTTGTACTGAAAAGCAGTATCAGATTTATGAATAAATTAAAAATCCTGTTCAGAATAAATTATACACATTCAACTACACCAAAGAAATACCAAAATGAAATATTTTTAGTAGCTAAAATTTGTTTAATGAAGAAAACAAGTAGAAAGCTTTAATCCTCCCTTTTTTATAAATATGAAACAGAATTGGATGTAAATAGTATGATTTCAGTACTGATATTTTAAAGCATGTATAGTTGCTAAGAAAAGAAAAAAAAATTGGACAGCCTTTTGCAATCTGTCAAGCAATCAAGCATTTTTAGAAATACTTTGTCATGTATGTTTGGGAATTTGAATAGTTTGTTTGCATGGCATATGCATGGCGGTTTATGAAGTTTGAAGTAAATGGTAATTAGAACACAGTCGTAAATCTTGTTTCTGTGTGTTGCAATTGTCATCAAAAATATGCATTGTGATTTTTTTTTTTACATAATTAATTGTGAGGATTGTTTGATTTAATATGCACTGTGATAGCTCGTGTACATTTAGAAATTGCGAACCTATTTTCTACACAGAGATGGAACTTCCAGAAGAGTGGTCATCAAGTTGAATTCAGTAAATCATCTCGTCACTTGTCTTCATTGCTGTTGCACCAGTAGTACTAGTCAGCAAAGCGCTTGTTTTCATGCTTGATTCAGTTATTCTTCGAAACTGCCAATTTAAGACCATAACTTACAAAATACTGCATTTCTTTGAGTAATCATGCTTGGCTTCATACAAGTCAGATCATTATCAGTATACCCAGATATCGGGTGTTAGGTCCAGTTCCCATGTTTGTTGTTTCTGTTAGACACCGATTAACAGATTCTGGTTGAAGGTTTATAAACATGTTGAGGGTGTTGTTCTCTCCCTCTCCTTCTGCTTGAGTGCACCAATGTGTGAAATATAAAAATATACGCAGTCCTCATATATTGGGAGGAGATGAAATACTACATTCTTAATACTAGCACCCTTAATACATGAGCACCATACACTAGCACCTTACACTCTCCATGAAAGAGAACTCTAACGTTAATCTTGAACTTGTTCAAGCTGCCAGCAGTCGTTCGCTGATTTTGGTTTTAGCCGATGATTAATGCACTAAAGATGCTGCTGAAGATCACTCTTTTTGTGTTGTGTTGAGTGAAAATATTTTTAAATCAAAGTTTATCTTGAAATTGTTTTACTGAAAAGATGAAGAAATTCTTGATTTCAAACAGTAACTGCATGATTATAATGTTATTTGCAATGTGCAGAGACTGATAAAAAATTTTTTGAAAACAAACTCTTTTTTTTTAAACCGGTAATTGATACAGTAAACAATATTGCAGTTATTTGCGATGTGCAGAGACTGATAAAAATTTTTTTTGAAAACAAACTCTTTTTTAAACCGGTAATTGATACAGTAAACAATATTGCAGTTATTTGCGATGTGCAGAGACTGATAAAAAAATTTTTTGAAAACAAACTCTTTTTTAAACCGGTAATTGATACAGTAAACAATATTGCAGTGCCTTTTACAGCTTTTAATGCTAATGATAACTATTCGTTTTTAAAAACTGTAACACTTATTGCATTTGAAATACCAAATAATTATATTCATGTGTACATGCCAAGGCACACATATTCAATTGTAAATATGCAGCAAGTATTCAAGAAATATTCACACACAGACATGTATTCAATTGTTTTTGCTTTCATTCACAGGAAAAATATTCACATATCTCACTTACAACTGTTTGTGTTAATGTGGGTAGGGGCCAGAAATACTTAATTTGAATAACAAGGATTTTGTATGGAAAACAATTATTAGGGAAATGGCTCCAGTAACAAATTTTGATATCTTATTTACAATTGTAATGCCTGTGTAATTTGCAAGTAGTCCATTTTCTTATGTTAAAATCGATTCTACTTTTGTGTGTGTGTATTTATGATGTTAATTTATCATTTTATTTTGTCAGTGCTCTTTAAAGGGAACCTGTTATTCAAACAACCATTTCTATATCGTGAATATCAAAAGGAACCAAAATCAATTTCATTCTTCCCCAAACCATATAAAACATAAAAAAGGTTAAAGAACATGAAAGGGGAAATATTTGTTTGTTATTTAAAGCCTGTGTTGAAGTTGTTTGTTAAGTTTAACTCCTTGTGTCTACTCACAGGCTGCTTCTATCTTCATTAATAGTCAATATTTTGATATTAAACTTGTAATATCTGTTTCACAAAAAGATATTTACTCTGATTTTTATAACAGGTTCCCTTTAGATTACTGCACTAATATTCTGATAATCTATTTAAGATTTATGTATATACTTTGTACATGATATGGTTAATCCACCAAAGCAAGTTTGATAAGATATGATGTATACAATCAAACTCATTCTGTGTTTTCATTTTCTCTTCCTAAGTAGCTTAACAGCCCAGCTTTTCCATGATAGTTTAAAAATTACACACTAGCTCTTCCTGTAGCAGCAGTATTCTCACAGAGATTAAAGTTTGATATTTTGCAGAAGTTAATTATTGTACATAAAGGTAGGTCTTAGATGTGATGTTTGTATATCTTCAAATTTTGGAAAGGAAAATTGTACAAGTTTTATGTTTTCGATTGTGTAGTATTTTAGCCCTTTGACTTAAAAAAAAAATTGTTTATTGAAAGCCAAAGAGGATGTCGACTCTTTATTGAAATATATGACTTATTGCTCCTCTAGCTCTCAGTAAAACATTGTATTCCTTGCCTGATGAAAACATTTTATTTACGATCGTTAATGTTTTTATAACTTCAACTTCAGTTTCAAATTAAGCCTTTACTTAAAAATGGGCAAAATAGATCCACACAAATTTTCAGTCGACACAAACGTATTTACTTTGTAAGGCTTTTACCTACAGAGAATAGCAGATTTTGTCACGGGTAGTAAAAAACTAGCCGCAGGCCCCCATTTAGGAGAGAATGCTATTATTTGTGTGGGAGAAGCCTTAAAATAATTGTGTCAACAGAAAAATTGTTCTGATCTAAAGTACTGTTCAGATGTACTTAGTAGTAACAAATACTTATACATGTTCAATTTTCCACGACTTGAATTTTTGAAACGGTTTGAAAATTCTGTGACAAGACTTTTTCTTTGTAACTTGGTCAAATACTTTGAAAATCCTATTTAGATCTTTATGTATCAGCACTATGTAATTGACTAATTTATTGATGCCCCTGTGTTTTGTTTTATATGAAATCAGTACTTTTCCAAGTCTGTAGTTAGGAACTGTCTTTGAACAAGAGACTTATTGTAAATTTCTAGAGAAATTTCTATGTGCATTTCATTCTCTGTATTTTCAGTCGGTGTCATGAATTGGGCTTTTTGCTAGTACACTGCATCTAAATGGCGTAGTTGTAGACAAAAAAATTGCCGCTTGTTTTTACATTTTTCATGCAGGTTTGAAATAAATCCATTAGAAATATTAAAAAAAGGTTGTTTTTTGTTGTGATTATGTTATTATGTTGGACAGAATTGATTGATAGAGATAAAGAAATGGGAAGAGAAAGGAATTAAGGAAAACAAAGAAAGGGGGAGGAACTGATACATAAAGGGAGAGGAGGAAAAGATCGCAGAGGGGAGGCAGAGAAGAGGAGGAAGAGACATGAGAGAAGAGGAGGAAGAGACATATGAGAGAAGAGGAGGAAGAGACATGAGAGAAGAGGAGGAAGAGACATATGAGAGAAGAGGAGGAAGAGAC
>BEXV01001897.1:47063-61167 GCA_003118195.1 Hemicentrotus pulcherrimus | reverse complement strand
CAATGCCAATGGACTAGATAGTATATACCTTGAATATACCTTGAAGTCCACAGACTCCACACCTCGCCATCGTGGTGATGAATATCCCGTAGATAGTGTTGTGTGTGGCAGGGTTAAGGGGGTCCCATGGGACTCATTTAAAAACCCAGTGGGAGCATCAATGGCAGTTTGTGGCAGCTTGTTCCATTTGCTTACAACTCTCTGGCTATAGAAATTTTTCCTCATGTCAAGTAGATCTAGATCTAGAACAAGTTATGAAGACGTATGAGTCTGAAGAAGTAGATGAGTGAGTGTGTGTGTAATCGGGGTTTTACACGTGTTTCAACCAGATATGATAATTTACGTCTGGGACCGACCTTTAAGTTTAAGTACATGTAGATCAACGTCACTATCCGAAAGACGTGATCGCCCTCTGCCACCACGACCTCCAGTTTAAATTCCACTAGGCTAGAGTCTAGGAATCTTTTGGAGGAACAACAACAACCAAGTACCAAGTTAATCAGTTTCGAAGCTGCGTCTTCGGCTGAATCTGTTTGTAACTTCTGTTTTAAGCTGGATTAGGCCTACAGGCGCACGCCACATCGCCCCGTTGATAAAGCAATTTAATAATACTTGAATGGGTCTCGGCCTCGGAGCGCTAACTCTATAGTCTAGTTAGTTTAAGCTACGGTAATTTTGTATGAATCTCCCTGTTTTTCCGTCTTTCCATTGGTGAAAACAGATTTTGAAATTTTACTGATTTTTTGAGATTGCGAAGTACATGTATGTACATGGTCCCACCATCATACTAGTCTATACCATGCAGCCGTGATCAGTCTCTGATTCTGACTGATAATTGACCGTTGTTCCACTGAGAGTATGTCTACGTCTTGCTCCACTGAGTGCCTCTACACACAGAGACTGATGTTATCATACACGTTATTGAGGGGAGTTTACACATTGCAGTTTTATGTGATTGCTGTTTGTGTATGGAGAAGGTTGACAGCTTTATTTAATCAAAGGGACAGCAAAATTTTATGCTACAAATTAGTACATCAAGAAAATTCATTGGCAAAATAATTCCTGCAATATCACAAAACCTAAAAATTCAATGTCGGATCAGAATGATAAAATTGAAGATGATATCATAAAAATGAAATCTGACCCAGACACAACAGTTTACTGTTGATATATCTCCCCAAAACCAAGATAATTGCATTAATTGAAAGGAAAAATATCATACAATCTTTTCTCAAAATTAGATTTTACAAAGTTCGCCTCTTCTAGGAGGTAAGACTTACCGGTAAGCAGTTTTCACAAGACCTCTCTCAAGATCACTTTTCTAGCTAAAGAAAAAGTAAAAGAAACCGGTACTTCGCTTTGATCAGGGATGCCAGTTTTCAGGCCAAAGCCTGATTTCAGGCCTTGTTAGATTTATTTTCAGGCCATATAGTTAGGGCTTTTTATTTGTGTACAAAATAGCTTATTGTAGGCGATTTTCAGGCCCTCCGATTAATTCTAACTGGCATCCCTGTTTGGTTAATATACATGTATAGACCTAATAAATCCTTTTGTTTACCAGAGCTCCTTTTATTTTCCAGAGATCTGTGAGCTTTCCAGAGCTCAATCCCTGGCTGGAGTGGGGTATATAGACTGAGATGGAGCCTAATTACAGAGAGAGCTGCAGGGAGGGATACTTCACCGGAGAACGAGATGAATCGAGACAACATCCTCAGCATCAGATGACGCACTTTACCCACCAGCTTCCGTACCACTCCAACCTAGTCTCATCGCTGCAGCAACCAGCAATCGTATTAGAACAGTCAGATGGTCAGAGGAATAGAGAGGAGTTTGCTAGTAACCATGCCAACCCCTCCATGCTACGCTCCATATACTCAGGTCAGATACAGTATTTATCTTTGTAATAATTAATATTAGAAAATAATTGATTTAATTATTTGTAATACAGTTTAATTTCCAAGGCAAGCTATCATATTTTCTGTATTACCAGAAATCATCACTTGCAGGAAATTTTTGCCTGTTTTGTGAATGGTTCAGATTTTTCAAATTGTCAATGCACCAACAATTAATGTCTTTCAATTCCTGAATGATTCATGTCAAGAAACATTCATGTGGCACAGAATGTCATTACATTATGTTATCTGACTGGTGTTTGTATGATGAGGTTGTAGATGAATTGAGCAGGAAATCATTATTCTATAAGGCTTGTGAATTTACCAACTATTGTATACATTTAAGAGATAATACTACAGGTGTTATAATAAGATAACTACGTGTGTTGTCAGCAAATCATCTCATACCAGACTCAGCAGTCAGAGCAATAAGTGTAAATCAGTTTAAATCCATCCATATCCATATTGGTACAGCCACCTCCTTATGTACAGTCCATACCAGAGAGATAGCATTACCTGGAGAGGCAAATACCAGTATGTTTATCTTTATGCTTCAACATCAAAGTAATCAAAGTAAAAAATAAATAATCATATCACTCTCTCTCTTTCAGGTTCAGGGTCTGTGCTACCTAGTCCTAACATCCTTCTGCAATCAACCAATCACTTCACGCCCAACAACCAGCATCCTCAACAGCAACAACATCAGCAACAACAACAGCAGCAGCAACTCAATCGTCTCCAGCCAACATCTCGTTCCCATTTCAGTTCCCCTGGCCCAGCTCACCTAGCTGCCTCTGCTCTCACTGAGGAACCTGCGGTGGCTCACCATGCCAACCCTGGTGTAGAGAGACCAGAGCCTTCCAGAGACTCCCTAGGTGCTACCATGAATGAACCTCTGGAGCTAATAACTCACAGGCAGCACCAGGCCATCAAGACAGCAGTCCTGAAAGACAAGGAAGTAGTGCCGCCAAAACCTCCCAACCCCATCCTCCAACCCAAGCATCTCAACCTGTTGCCTCAGCTTCAACCGAAGAGCCTCTTGCCACCGCCCCGAAGTAGGGAAAATGTGCGACGCAAGTCAAGCGCTCAGCTACCAGACTTTCTCTCTTTTAAGTATCTCCGTCATGAGAAGGAGAATATAGTTGGAGTTGTAGCCAAGGATAAAGTGGATGAGGGGATAGAGTTTGGACCGTACAATGGGAACTTCCTGGATGAAGAGATAGGATCTACCAAGGAATCAACTTGGGAGGTAAGAACTGCTAAGGTTATTGGTTATCTGGCTCTATTTCACATGCTGTGGTGGTAGTGGCTCCTCAATCAATTTTCTAGACTGACCTAAGTTTCTAACCTCAACCCTGGACCAAAGACTACCCTACTTTGTTTATATTTGTGATGTTTTCTTGTTGCATCAATTGGAGTTGCTTGGATACATTATGGCACATGAATAGTCCATATAAACATTGAAAATGACCAGGGTTGGAATATACTAACCTTGATCCTCATAATCAATCTCATGTGACGATATGTAGGCCACTCACACCTTTGAATGTGTAAATTGAGTTTGGGCTAACTCGGCTCAAAGACAACTCGACCCAGCTGCAAAAAACAGTCAGTTTTTGCAGGTTTAGGGTAAGGGTTAGAGTCAGGGTTAGGGTTAGGATGAAATGACAAAAACTGACCGTTTTTGCAGCAGGGCCGAGTTGTCTTTGAGCCGAGTTAGCCCGGATTTGTGTAAGAGCAGTCTAATATTTTACAATAACATAACAAGGTACAAGCTCTCATAAAAATTCTTATAACTTAAAAGAAATTTGAAAGAACATTCACTAAAATGTTAGTCAAAATAGTTTTTCAGTAGATAACCGATATTGTGCTATATTATGATTTCATGTTGGTATTTTTCTTGCAGCTATGCACGGGGGGTAAGGTGTTCCTGTACGTGGATGGGAAGAAGAAAGACCAGCTCATCTGGATGTCTTACGTACAATGCGCTCGGAATGAACAAGAACAGAATCTAGAAGCGTGCCAATACTACGGGCAGATCTACTTCAGAACTACTAAGTGCATTGAACCAGGAAGTGACCTGAGGGTATTCTACAGTAAGGAGTATTCAGAGTCTGTGGGCTTCAAGACTACACTCAAAGACTTGAATTATAATGAAGGTAAAAGTATTCAAAGTCTGTGATTCAAGACTACACTCATAACTCAAAATAATGAAGTAACATTTTTGAAATACCTTTACTTCCGAGGTAGTAGAATCATGTTCACTAAAATTTGAGAACCATTGAAAGTTGAAAGGTCAAAAGGTCATGAATTTGTTTTTAAAAATGGCCTAAAATATTTCTGTGCTGTGCTTAACTGTAAAATGTTGGAGCAGTTTAACTATATTTTTTCTTATTACCGTGATATTTGAAAAATGATTTGAATCACGATATTAACTGAATTTAGGAATAGGCATATTGGAGATGCTGTCAAATTGTTTTTTCTTGTACCATATTAAAGAGATCCGGTAACTTTGTCTCAGATTCTGAAAACATATTCTGGATTTAGGTCATGATGCAATGATAATTATAAACCTTTAGGTCAGTCAGGAACCCCATGACTTTTACAAGCCGATCGCCTGTCTGATTTTCAAGATAATTATGATTGGAATTACAAATTTTGAAAACCGTTTGCCTGACGGTTTTCATAACACTACAGTCTATTGGGGAAAACGAGTATGGTAAAACCTGTCACTCAAAGATTTTTACTTTTTTGAGGCACTTCTTGATCCTTTTGAAGTGCAATTTTTGTAGGGCTTCAATATTACATCATATCACAGACACTGATAACACGTAGGGCCGTGTATCTCAGATTTAAGATTGTTAAACGATGCCTTTAAGTGGTCGGGTAAGGCACAATGACATTGGCTTTAGATGATATCTAGACGTTCAAAAATCCAAACTTGTGATGGATTTGTGATTTTTTTTTTCTTTCTCTGAGTAGCTGAGAAGAGGATCTTGTTATATTCGGATGTAAAAGCTATTGCTTTTCTCATGATTCTTCATCATTGTTCATTTCTTTCTTGTTGCAGAAGAAGGCAACTTTCAGTGCAACTCCTGTGAAAACCAATTCCCAACAGCTAAGCGAATGCTACGTCACATCAAGTTTGATCATGAGCACGATGCTAGCGACGACCTACGACCTGTCATTATCTGGAAGGTCAAATGTAAGACAGAATGTGCTAAGCCTGAAGACAAACCATCATCGGGTTACAGGAATATAGAGATGGAAAGTATTGAGGGGTCATCACAGGTGTATTCACCTAGGCAGTTCATCTGTACGGTATGCGGCAAGAAGTTTCCTACGGAAGGTCGGCTCGAAGCCCATGCCATGTTCCATGAATTCAGCGAAGAGCACACGTGCCTCCTATGCGGAGAGAAGCAACGCAACTCCAAGGCGCTCACTAAACACATGGCTAAACACGAGTCATGCCCTCACAAGTGCCGCAAGTGTGACAAGTCCTACAAGACTCAGAAAAGCTTGCTTCGTCACAACCGGGAGGTCCATGTCCTGGGCAGGAAGAATGCTTGTCGGATATGTTCCATAGTATTTGTAAAGGAGAGCGAGTGTTTGAAGCATGAACAAACCCACAAGGAATACAGCAAGGATGATGCCGTGCCTGATACAGTGTGGAAGAAGAAGAAATACAGAAAAAATCAGAAGATAGAACCTTCTCCAGGCGTGTCACCGGAGGTCCCAGGAGAAGCAAAGACAATCAGTGAAAGCAACCTTGGTGCAAAGGCTGGTCCTAGGAAGAAAGCTTTCAAGGGAAAGCCGGCTCCAGAGGAACCCAAAGACATGCTTGGTAAGACACTCACGTACTACAACAGACCCAGACCTTACAAGTGTCGACATTGTCCTAGGCGGTACAGATCAAGAATGGCAGCCTATGAGCATGAGAAAGAGACACATGAAGGCAAGGGATCATTCAAGTGTAACCTGTGCCCTCGTGTCTTCATGAAAGAAAGCAACTTCTTTCAACATTACCAGTGTCACGAGCAGAACCGTCTCTACCGCTGCTCACTCTGTCCACGAACCTTTGCCTCCGATAGCGCCCTGACCAATCACCAAGGGGAACATACAGGCCTCAAACCATTCAAATGTGAGATTTGTGGGAAGGGATTCCGTATCCGCAAATGGGTGTGTGCTCATAAACGCAGGATGCATCAGACTAGAGAGCTGCGCTACTTCTGCTCCTTCTGCAACAAAGGATTCACGGACAAAGGACCGCTGCAGAAGCATGAGCTTCGTCATAAGGGCATCCGACCGTTCGTCTGCATGATCTGTGGCAAGGGGTTTGGAGTGAAGTACGTCCTGGAGGTTCACATGCAGAGTGTGCATTCGGGGGAGAAGAAGTATGATTGTGAAATTTGCGGGAAGAAGTTTTCATTGAATCAGCATTACGTGACTCATATGTTTAAACACAGAGCACAAGGAGAAGACATTCCAGGAGCATCTAACGTCCAGGACACTGAGGAGGGTCAGCAAGGTTAAAGGTCATCTTCAAGTCTGCATGGGCAGTTCCATGTTAACGCCCCACTGCACTACTTATAGCAACTTGCACCCTCTATATAGCAAACAATGCCTAATCAGTGACCATTGGTCCCCCATGATCCTCTTTTTCTTAAGTTATTTGAGAGCTGATTTGATGAGATAACCACCTGTCAGTCTTGCCAAACTAGTGCAGTGGGGCTTTCATGGACAGTTTTTGCTCGTCATCCAAACATTAGTCAATTTCATTAATGATAATTTAGATCAACCCTGTGGGAAACTCAGCTCATAAACGGGAGAGAAATCTCCTATGTTGTAACATTCTGCACTTGTAAACAGTATTCAAATTTGTTAATTGTATGATACATGTACCTTTATATATTTATTTATTTATGCAATTTAGCTATATAGATATGTGTATAGTGCTTGCCAATTCAGAGAGAGACTCCATCATGTAGTTTCTTTAACGTTGCTCATGCCTGGGTATATAGAGGGCAGCATACACACGGGAGCGTAATACCTGTTGGCTCAGTGTTATGTAGCGATCGCCAAGTTTCCTACTTCACTATGACTATATACCCACGCATGAACATCTTTAAAGGTTATTACGTCTAGATTCTTGATAATTGTAATTTCAGAGCATTTGGAAGTTGGGTTTCAAATTCTTTATTATGTCATTGTAGTAAGTGTTTTACTATGTGTGCTTGTGTTGCAGAGATTATGTTTAGAGTATGATGAATACGTTGCCTTTCTTGCCAAGTTTTCTTAATTTCTTTTAACATCCTATAATTCATGTGCCAAATCAATAGTAATACAGTAACACCTGCTTAATAGCAACCTTCTGTACTGATGTTAACCACTTACCTATAAAGACCACTTGCTCAGCCTCACTTCCCTCTTTCTGTCTATCACATTCACACATACACGTTTCTGGTGTTTGTTTGTTTGTTTGTTTGTTTGATTGATTGATCTTATTTCTACATTCAAATAACAAATACATGGGTATACATTTTTACATACATGTAAGTATTACATACCGGTACATAGCAAATAATGTCTAATAATATTACACAAAATCCATAATACAAAGCATACTAACAAGTATAACAGATATTTGTATAAATTATATTTTTCATTGAACTAAAGAGATAAATTTTAGAATGCAGGAGACCGTCATCGTGAGCGGTTAGGCAAGGGTTTGTCTTTACACATCAGTATGTCAATACAGGACACACATTTTTAGATATGAAATGTTGTGAGGACAATTTAAAAATTTACTGTATAACCAAGGACCTACTTGTACTTTTCCCTTGCAAATGAAGCACCTAAATAAACTGACCTGTATATGAAAGCGCATCAAGTTTTAAACAATTTACAGGGATTCTCAAACCAGGACATCCTAGTTTTGCCAGTGGTCTTCTAAGAGAGGGTGTAGGGGGGCGTTTCACAAAACTTATCATCAGTGACAAATGACAATTTGTGTTATAAGCTACTGAAATTCTTGCTTTTGATTGGTTATCAGCAGATTTGTCACTGATGTCATTTGTCATTGAATAAAGGCTTTGTGAAACGGGCCCTAGTACTTAATACCCACGTATCCGCCCCCCCCCCACACACACACACACATTCTCCTTTTTTATCTGTCTTATCATGCAAAGGGTTAAAACAAATACATTCAAAAGTACTAGATTCATGAGATATTTTATTGAAGAATATACCGTATACAAAGTCATGTATTCCAATTCCATTCTTTGTTTGAATTAATACTTTACTTAAATTACTTTAGACAGACAGACAGAAAATTCATCAATGTATTTTATTTTGTTTGTCTTTTAAAATTTCTATCAGAAATTTTGGAATGTGTTAATTGTGCAAGTGAGTCGTGTATAGCATACACTCAATTTCATGCATTGTGTATTCAGAGCAAATTTCTAGACTAAGTACATTTTAGTGATTTTGATGTCAGTGTATAGTTAATCTCACACATGTTTCCGAGGAGTACAAAAGTGAATTTGTTAATTGTTATCATGTGGAATTTGTCAATTAGAGTACGTGTACCTATACCTGTATGTAGCCAGCAAAATTATGAAATAGTCATTGGAAATGCCAATAGTTAATCATGTTTATTTCGAGCAAATTGGTGACAGGTGGCAGATTTATATATATTTCAGATATATGTAATGGTTGTAGTGAAAAATCTAGAAATATGACTCCAAAATGATCATCTGTACTAGGAAAAATGTTTTTTTTATGATTGTGGTTCTCCTGCAAGATGTCTTGATTAGCATAAGGTCTTCAGACATGATAGATATGAATGTTATTTGTACCTGGAATAAGTTCACTTTTTTGTTTAAATAATATTGCTTCAATTTGTCTTGCAAATTAATAAAAAAATGGACAATAAAATTTGAACCTTATTGTATCGATCTCCTCTAAACATTAATTTCTAATTGTATATAATTCAACTCAGTGAATTGTGACCTAGGTAACACTTTTTGTTTTTGCATAGTAAAAAAAGTGGGGGTGTTGAGGGTATTTGCTAATCCTTGCCCCCCCCCCCCCCCCNCCCCCCCCCCCCCCCTCCCGGAATAAAAAAATAGCCCCAAATTAGGGAAATGGAGAAAGAGAGAGAGAGAAAGAGAGAGAGAGAGAAGGGGTGGGGGTGGGGAGAAAAAGAGAAAGCGTAACAAAATAATGCCTGTACGGAGTGTAACTTAACAATATATAGAGAGAGAGAGAGAGAGAAGGGGTGGGGGTGGGGAGAAAAAGAGAAAGCGTAACAAAATAATGCCTGTACGGAGTGTAACTTAACAATATATAAAACCCATTATATCAAATATCATATCTTCTTTTAGGAGGAATATCTCAAAACACTATAATTGTAACTCTCCCCTTTCCAAGACTCCTCCCAAAATGAATACCTGTCGGGTTTGTGGTAGGTTAGGTGTGTGTGTAGGGGGGGGGGTATATATAAACCCTTTTTTTTATGGTGATTGTAAACGATGCAATGTGGGATATACGAGGGGATCTCCAACAAAGATGGATACCATTAAACTTCAATAGAAATAAATTACTACACAACAGGAAAACGGGGTGAACTGTGACTAAATGCAGGGAGAAATGGGACCTCATCTAATTTACTGAAAAATTAATATATTTTCATACATTTTTTAAAATCCTACAAAATGTCCTGCCAGTAAAAATATATGAAACGGCTTAAATTACCACAAATTAATAATGAATCGCACAAATTCTTGATTTACTCAAAATATGGGCGTCGTAAAAACTACTAATATTTTCGCATTATAAATCCGTCCATTAAAGCATTATTTCTTGATTATACAGATAAGACTGGAAGTCACACACAGGAAAGAAATGTTGAACAAATAATGCAACGAAAATTCATTTTATGCAGGGACTGTTTTATGTAATTTCAAATAGTCAGTAGTGTCAAGACGTCTTTTTGAGACGACCTTCGAGCAAGCCTTAATTTGCAACTGAAGAGCGCCATCTCACGCCGTATATCAGAGTTCAAAAACTGGTTTTTCTTTTATCAACTTGAGGTCAACCGAAATTGCTCAATTATGGAAGAAATTGGCATTGTTGTTACGCCTAAAAGGGTATGTATAGGAATTAGATGTTGTTTATATATTTGATTAAGACATTTGTCTCGTTAAAAAAATCATGTCGACGAATTTAATGTCGTTTTAAGAGCAAAATATATAAACGAATATTTGTATGACAAAGCAATATTTTCAATTTACTACGGTCCCATGCGTTTGAATTTATGATGTAGAGTCTAGATCTAGATCTAGTGATCCTGGCACTTTTGTTCTTGCTGGAAGTTTTTGTCTTTTCTTGTCTGTACTAGCTAGGTGATAGTGTGAAATATGTTAATGATATAACTTAGCCTTAGTTGGCACCCATACTCTGTGTGAATAGGCAGTTCGCTTCTTTCTTACTTTATTTTAAGTACAGCACCCTGAACTGACTTTGAAAAAGGTTGAGACAGAATTTATCCTGTTCATTAAACCAAAACTTGAAAATTCAATACCGAAGAGCAAAGTTATAGCAATTTGCTTACCTTTCAACTTATGGCTTAACTGCAGAATCAGTAGGGGCACTGGCAGGTTCGAGAAAAGGGATCGTCCGTCCGCTTAAACGAAGATCGTCTTTGTAGTAAATGCGGACAGATGTATTCTGATTCACGCGTTGGCAATTAAAAAAAAAAGATTCCGCTCTCATACTCCTTCTTCTTCTTCTTCTTCAAGATAATGTGCCTCCTTCAATACTGAAGATTCTTGCAGATGCCGTATATTCGGCCTGGTTGGGGGTATGCAGGTGGACCATTACACCTTTACACTTACTTGAAATCCTTGTGAAGACAAACTACCTATAAAAATTAGACAGTGAACTAGAGGTATTTTATTACGCTGACTCTGTTTTTTTTCATTGCTAGTGCGCTGATCGGGAACCCTACACTTGCAGAGTACCAAAGAAAAAAAATGTCCGCTAAAATGCAGATGATCCCTATTTTTTTAGGGTGCAATTTGTCCGCGTTTACGAGGATATTTGACATTATGCATATTTTAATGATGCAAACCCGCCTTTCATCAACCCATCGTTAGCTCAATCGGTAAGGACAGCATAATACTGGTTTGTCAGAATTTCAAAAGTGACAATGAATTTGACTTTGGCTTTTTGGGGAAGTTTGGATCAAACAGTTCAGAGTCTCTTAAAACTAAAGATTTATTGGAAGAAAAAAATAAAAGGTACCAGAGCGAGAGGAAACCAAGCATTAACTCAGAGTAGAATGACATAGTGACTACATGTATGAGTTACATGTATTCAGATTCAGATTAATTTCATTGGTCTATTTGGAAATTCAGTTGTTGGCATTACATAAGCACATGGACAATATACAATTGAAAATAATATACACAATTAGATAATACACAGTAGCAAATGTATAATGACATATTCATATGGAAACACGGATATAAATCGTAATCGTAAGTATGTGATGGCAGAAAACAGAGATATGATTGTGTAGAAAAAAATTGCAATCAATTGGAGAAGATACCAGGATAGATAAATGGACAGTAAATTGCGGATCTGAGTTATGTGACTAAGAAATGAACTATTGTTTTTAAAATTTCTTTTGATGCGTAGGAGGTAGCTTCTCCCAGTGAATCATCAAGACCAACATCAACGGCTGCGTCTGGACTTGAGAATATTGCTACAGATGATCTCTACTCCAGATACAAGGTAGGTTCTTTCCCTTGGCTAACGGGGCCAGGGAAAAAAATATTTATATCATTTTGGGGGCTACTTTTCAAGGTTGCTTGCATGAAAATAACTTTCTTTAATTTGTTTTGCATTGAACTCTATGCACAATTTAGGGGCTCTTTTATGACTTTCGGGGGCTCTTTTGGGCATTTCCAGGGTTGATTGGCCCCGAGTCCCTGTGTACTTTTTCCCCTGAACGGGGCAGTGTTTCACAAAAGCGTCACAAGTTCAAGTTCGCCAACAACCCATTGAAACTTGTACATGTATATTAAATTCAACACACGATACAGTGGGATGTCGGTGAACGAGTTCTGTTTTGTGAAATGACACCCTGGGTTCTTACCACTCATGAGACCAAACCTTTGAGAATCACAATTTTTCTTCTGCACTAGTTAACCCTTTGCTTACGGGAACCTGGTAGTCTCTGTGTTAAAGCCTATAGGACCTATACAATTCAGTAGTCAACGCGTTGAAAAAGAACGTAACAATCATTGGAAACAGGATATAAATTACTTACATTTGTAGTGTTAGCTGATGCAGGGATTCCTCATCTATTACTCTGACTTAATTTTTAGGTTTCTATGTGGAAAATGATATTATTTTCCTCTCTTTATGTACAATATTGGTTATTATATATGACCAAGGAGAAATAGGGTGAAAATATTCAAGTTTTCTAGTGATTAAGAAGAAGAGAATGGGGGATGTTTGCTTTAATTTTCCAATAAATAACTTAATTAATATATTTCAGATTTAAATCTCAACATCACGTCTCTTCAAACTCTTAGTTACACCCTCATGGTTATTTTTGCAGCCTGGTTTTAGGGTTAGAGGTTGGAATTGAGGAAATTGATTTCAGACCCATTATCACCAGGGTATGTCATAAAATTGAATTTAAACAAAAGTAATACCAAAGGTCTTTAAAAAAATGTTGTTTTCTCTATGATTGGTTATCTTCAATGCAGAAATTACAGCAGCAGCTTGAGTTCTTAGAAGTACAGGAGGAATACATCAAGGATGAGCAAAGAAATCTCAAGAAAGAATTCCTTCATGCCCAGGAGGAGGTCAAGCGTATTCAGAGTGTTCCTCTGGTCATCGGTCAGTTCTTAGAGGCGGTTGACCAGCACACTGGCATCGTAGGATCAACTACAGGTGAGTGAACAGGGTTAATAAAAACTTACTCATTGGTCAGTTCCACTGTTAGAGTAGACAGAATTCATAGGTCAAATTTATGGAGCACCAAAGTACTTTCTTTCTATAGGGATTGTATGCGGGTGATGAATATAGCTCTGTGAATATTTCTGTAAGCGTGTATGCATGCATATGTCCTTATTATATATCTCTGTCCCAATTAAATATCTGTGTACGCCATGGTTGGTTGGTTGGTTCCTTCCTCAAGGTTGAAACAGAGCCTAAGATTTTCCCCTTCTGAGACCCAAGACCAAGAACTTTAGAAACCAAGACTAAGACCAAGACCTTGTAAAAACAGTTCTCGAGACCTACAACATATTTGGTAGATGTTATATAATCATGGTACTCCGAGTAATAGGCCTACACTCATCCAAATCCAAATTGTACATGAATGTAACATTCTTTTTCATCCCATGTAGGTTCTAACTCGTACGTTCGTATCCTGAGCACCATTGATCGTGAGCTGTTGAAACCAAGCGCCAGCGTCGCCCTTCACAAGCACAGCAATGCACTGGTTGATGTACTACCTCCAGAGGCTGATAGTAGTATCATGATGCTGGGTTCAGGTTAGTCTGTTTAGAAGCTCTACTATTGTAGCCCTATAATAAGAGATATTCCTTAGTAGCCCTTCACAAGCAAAGCAACGCTCTGGTTTATCTTGTGAGGCTGATAGATGCTATACATGTCAGTCTGTTGAGAAACCCTTTGTAACCCCTGGTTACTATCTGATTCACCTGCTATGCATACTGGTATCTCTATAGATGGAATCAATATGGATTCATTAGATGTTGCTATGTCTGGCAAGCTTTTAAATTGTCAACAAGAAATTTTTGTTCTAAAAGCGTGCATACAATTATGAACAGTGCTTGTATTAATTACAAAAATTACTAAGCCTAGTTGTCAACTGACTATGTACCTAAGCTTTTATGAGTTCACAACTAGCCTTATGTTTTATGAATATTGGCCCAGGTCATCATTTGACAAGAACTTTTTCTTTTGATGTTGTTTTCAGATGAGAAGCCAGACGTGGTGTATTCAGATATCGGCGGTATGGACATGCAGAAGCAAGAGATCCGTGAAGCTGTAGAGCTCCCTCTCACACACTTTGATCTCTATCAGCAGATTGGTATTGACCCGCCCAGGGGTGTGCTCATGTTTGGACCCCCGGGATGCGGTAAAACCATGTTAGCTAAGGCTGTAGCTCA
>BEXV01001896.1:69665-85003 GCA_003118195.1 Hemicentrotus pulcherrimus | reverse complement strand
TTCTGTTCTGTAGGCCTAGTACTGGCGTGTACAAATCCAGTCTGTAAATAAAAATTCCTCTTTCCATGCACGTAAGTTGATGACAGAAGACGAAAAAGAAATCTGAAATCGACAACAATAATGGGTTTACACTGAGACACTTATTTGTGCGTGAACAATAGTTAGGTACATATTGAAATACGAAGCATTACATAATAGGGACTTTTAGATTTGCACGTCGACAGCTTTGACTGCAACGTGTGACGTCATTTTGAGGCACTGCGCATGCGTCACTTCGTCTCAGTAGGCGATCGAGAATGCGTCAACCTTGAATTTCCTAAATTTAGCACGGTACTAGTATGCCGCGTGCGCGCGCATGCACGCTTACAATATGAAAATAACGGACAAAAAAAGAGAAGAAAATTCCTCATGTAGACAAAGGAACATCCCTTCCCTGCTATTAATATGTAAAAATGTGTAGAACAGGTGTCACATAATTCACTTGTTCTACGCATTTTTACATAATAGCAGTGAAGTGAAGATTTCTAATTGTAGTCAACATGGGCAGTTGAGTACGTTGACACGCATGATCAGTCGGCGTTCGTCGTGTTCTTGTCCACTCATTCTAAAAGTCCCTATTATAGACAAGTGCACTTACATGGGCCGGTACTGCTTACTTGTTGGGATGAAATTTGCATAAGATCTAAAAACATGCAATTCTTTAATATTATGCCCATAGTTATAAGTTAAAACTACACAGATCTCTCACGAGGCGCCAATATCATATACGCAGCATTTTTGCATCAGATGCAGCAAGGATAGTGCTTTCAATTTCGCATTTACGTTTTAAACAATTTCACTCTCAATTGACTTTGAAAGCCAGCACCACTAACGCTTCCCTACGTCAGGAAATAACGGCTCGTGTGCAAACGGACCCAATGCAGAAAACTAAGTTCACGACATAGTGCAGTAAAATGATTGAAGGACGGCTTTCAACTCTCTTTGATAGATCTTGAGTCTAAGAGCGTAGATGAAGGGATTGATACACGTACTCAGAATGCCCATGACCACCGTCAAACGATAGAAATGGGAGTTGAAATCCAAATGGCCCCCTAGGTTGAACTGTAAAAAAGCCCATTGATTCGGGGACCAGCATATGAGGAATATGATGTAGACTGCAAAGAGGACCTTAGTTGTGTTGCGTCTCTGGATCCGCCCGACCGCGTTCGCCTGGTTTTTGTTTCTCTGGTCGTTACGTCTGTTGCCTATTCTTGGGGAAGTAGCGTTCCCAGCTCGGCTGGTGCTCGCCTCAGTATGCCATATTCTTGAAGGTAGACTGGAGGACGCCCGTTCGGTGCCTCCCTGATCTTGTTCCGCTAAGCACGAACCGGTCACGGATGGCTGATGTTGGATCTCATGTGTACGCTCGATTGCGATCTTATTCAGCTTCCGAAACTTGACAATAATGGCGACGAAAGAGAATGTCATGATGCATATTGGTATGAAATATTCCCAGAAAAACAAGGCTACAAGTATCTGACTGTTCTTCGGATAGAAATTGCACTCACCATTCTGCATCACACCATATTGCGTTGACACTGTTACAATCTGAAGAACCGGGGCGAGAAGCCAGGTAAGTGTTATCAAGGTAAGCATTGCTCGCCGTTTGAAATGGGAAAGGTACCAAATAGGATGTACGACAGCTATATACCGCTCGATTGATATAGCTGTTAGATTAAACGTTGAAATAGCGAAACCAGCAAAAACCACACCGAGTGAGCCCCAAAATTTACAGAAGATTTCTCCGCCCGTTCGGTTCATCGTCTTTGTGGTTACTCCTGCGACTTTGGTCGAAACGGCTGCTACAAGAAAGAACGAAACTATGGCATCGACAACTGCTTGGTTGACTATTAGCCAGTTTGTATGGTTGCGGACAGAATGGCGGCCTAGAACAAGTACACACGTCAGGTTACCAAGGATTCCGAAGCATCCTATTACAAGCTCACAAATCTGAACAAAGTTTATAGAGGGCTCTTCTTGGGCTGTTCCTTCTACGGAAACTGTTTGATTTAATGCCATCATTTTCCCAAATGTAAAAGAACAAACAGTTGATAGCTTTGTCGGGTGATGAAAACAAATTGCAGTCGTATAATGTAGTCGAGGCTGTAACAACTGCATTAAGTGAGAGTTCATAAACCAACACGTTGCAACATCAAGTGCCTAATATCTTTAGAGAGCGAGAGAGAGAGAGAGGGTGCAATGAACAAAATCGATACCTTTATTCTATAGCAATCGTTTCATTTTCTCACTGTCACAGAAACTCTGCAAACAATCTCTCCAGAGTTGTCTCCATATAGGAAAATTAATGAGATTAAATCCTGAACCGTTCTGGCTTATTTAGGTGTATATCAATATCCCAAGGATATTACAAATTGAGCAATGAAATACATTTCCGTGTTGATATTTGTTATTTTCGACGAAAAATATCGCACCCTTTTGATGACGCTTCTATCCACTATTCTGTAAAATTCTGCTTTGCTGGAAACTGCCTTCATCATCTCACGCTGACTTAATTGCTTTTCGAGAAGTGAATCTACTTTTGGTCATGACTTTCAAAAAGAGGCAAATGGCGGAGGTTTATTGGTAAGAAGTCAGCGGCTGTCGTGAAGCATCGAAGAACACAATAATTAGTTGTCAAGACAAGACTGTCAGACTTGACTTCTACTTGCTCAAGAAATCGGCTTGGGAATGCAGATGATCAGATATGAATCTTTTATAAACGTCCCTGGTATTTTCGATAAAAATCGATATCCACAACTTAATCTAAAGACAAGTAGTTCTGACGTACACCATGGCGCTTTCCTATCGTGTTGCCTTGAGTTAGCATAATAACCCAGAAAGAGCGCATTATGCATACGATCCCTCCGATCATCATCATTACAATTCTATTTGTCATTATCTCTAGAGAATATTATTGTACGCTTTTATGTATGATAAGGTCTCAATATGAATTATAATACCGATAAAATTCATATTTACTTATTATCTCGGCCGTTGCACCCATCAGACGTAACTGTTTGTATACTAATGAATAATTCAAGACTTTAGCATGGACATAACTAAGCCACTCAGAAATGTATTATATTAATGGCTAGACGGATTTCTGATCTTATTATTACAAAAAGGTGAACCGGGCACGTTAAGACTTGTACAATTAGCTTTCTGGAACAAACTCGTCCTTTATCGTCTCATTAAACCCAGTACCAACCTTGACATTTATCATTTCATATATATATAATATATATATAATATTGTAACCTCCCCCCCCCCCCTCCACCCCAACCTCTTGCTCTCTCATCATCACACTCTATTTTCTCTTTTTTGCTTTCATTCTCTCTCAGTTTCCCTCTCCAACCTGTTGTAATTTTACTCTTTCTCTTATTATCATGCTCTCCCCTTTTCCATCCCCTCTCTTTAATTTCTCTTACATTCCCCCTCTCTCTGTCACACGCTTTGTCTTTACCCCCCTCTCTCTCTCTCTCTCTTTCTCTCTCACTCTCTCTTAACATCATTATCATGTTCTTTCTATTTCTGTGATTCTTTCTTATCCACTTTCCCTCTTCCTCTCTCTGTCATACGTTCGACTTTTTTCTCTCTCTCTCTCCATCTCGTTCAATTCCCCTCTCCGTCTCTTCGCTCTCTCTGCCATTCACTTCGTCTCTCTTTCTTTCTCTCTCTCTCTCCTCATGTCTCCCCCTTTTTTTCCTCTCCCACTAAAGTTACGTCCACCATGATATTAGCTTAGGTTTAATATTTAAAATGAGGACAAATGATAACAAGAGATCAGCAGGCGATTGGTTTGAGGAAATGAGATAAATTAGAAAATATTTCTCTTGCGTGCTAGCAATCTCCAGATTTTCTTGTGTATAAAGAAAATCATGAAATATTATTTTCTATGAATATTAAAAAAATCTTTGCTCTCTTTACTTTAATACTCATACTACGCAAAAGACCTATAATCAGTAATTCATCATCGCACAGAAGCTTCATCATATCTATGGAATTATGGAACAATCTCCCAGAGTCTCCAAAATGTTGTCCTTCACTTCATCAATTTAAATCCGACTTAAAAAACATATTTGTTCCGATCATATCAATCTTAAATTACAAGTAAACATGTAAATTGTGTAATTAATTTGATAATTGTAAGTGATAGACGTGAAAGTTCAATATTTTTCATGTTTTTTCTCTTCTCTCTCTCCTATATAAGCGCATAGAGACAATTACGTAATATGCGTTATATAACAAATGAACTATATTATTATCTTCTTTTTTCCCCATTCTTGAGACAGGAAAAGGAAACCCAGGTTCAACATTTTTATGTCTAAATATCACTGCAGTCGGAATACAAAGACTTAGTAAAAGATACGCATAACGTGGCCTATGACGTTTCATTTATTTGACACCTTGATCAATAAAATCCGGTTAATGAGAGCTGAACAGTAGAACTTTATAATTCGTGTCAAGTTTTCCATCACGTTTTTAATGAAATTGGTGGTCATTGCGAGGTTCGGTACAATAATCTCCATTCAAATTAAAAGCACTTAATCATGATGAAATCAAATCACAAACACCATTCATCGCAAGCTTTTTTTGGATTGCTTATAAGAACGGCAAGTGCTTTTTGATTGAAGATGTTGGGTATGAATATTGTTTTTTCTTCATTTTATTGACTTACATTGTCGTCCGTAATTCATCATGCCTACTTTATTTTCTTCTTATTTTCCCAATTCTTCGAGATCAGTGGTGAGGGATTAACTGGTTTTGAGGAAAGCCTGATAAAAGATAGAACTGTGAAATATCGATTTACCTTGCGAGCAACTCCCTGATTTGTTTTTCCAAAAATACAAAAATCATTAGTTTTTTTTTTCTTCCTGATTATCAACAGGAAAAAAACAACTTTTCAACACTTTAATACTCGTACTACGCAGAAGATCTGTGTACACTATAATCCTGTAATTCATCATACAGAGAGCTTACTTGAATCTTTTTCTCCACCATCGTTTTAGATTCGTGGTTGACTGATTTGGGGAAAATACGAGAAATGATAAAATACATTAAAAATATAGTAATCTAGGATCAAACATATATGAAAATGAATGATATGAATTCAATGAAATAATAAGTAGTTCATCAAACAGATGATTACTTGTCACTTCTTTTTTTAAGTCCTATAAAAGACAGAATTATAAAAAAAAAATATTAAAGATCCGTACGATTGATCAAACACGTATTACCACCTCAGGGATTATGTTTGCTCTTCTGTTTTCTCTTTATTGATCCATTTAAAGAGTAAATGTATGTATAAGAGATCGATCATAACATAACCTATATCTAGGATTTCATACATTTCGCATATTTTTTTTTTCCTCAGGGATTTACCTCGTGAGAAATTCCCCCTTTTAATTTATGTACCAAGACAAAAATCACGAATTGCCATTTCCTCTGACGAAAAAAAATTGAATAACCGTTATCCCTGATCCTGTGCTATGAATATTGAATAACTCTTTAAAAACAAGCATTATGTTTTCCACATTTTCTGTTACCATGTACAAAACCTTTGTACGATGTACGCCGTGGCTCATCATGGAGGTGTTTACCTTATTTCCACTTCCTTTTACTTATATTCTACCTATCCTGTAAATATGTAATCTTACGTATCTTTTGATGGTGGCCGCGATACAATTTTCTCACTCCTAGATTCTCCTGTATATTCATTGTAGATTATGATTGAATAGATTGCTTATAACTAGCTACCACCCTTGAGTTTCTCAGGTGAATCATAGACGATATATCTTTTTCAGTCCACCAGTGCCTCTGATTAGGCAACTAGATATAGGCGCTCTACAAATTTCCGGATGTCATCGGTTTGGGTTGCAATATGTTTAATATTCATTTGGGGTACGAGAGGGGATTCCAAATAGTGTATCTTGAGGAATGATTGATCATCACATTTCAGTTTCAGATACAAAATATAAGCTTATAAGAAGTAGGGGACGAAATTTTCAGGTGAAAATATACGAAGCGATAGAGACAGGATTAAATGGACGGAAGCACGAAATCCACAAGGGTATTGTAAGATCATCTGCAACATGAACAACGATGAGGGTTCACACGAGACCAAAACAACGAGATTTCAAAGTTTAAAGGGAGTCACTCGTCAGTTTCCATGTACAGAAGGCCATGATTCGCTGACACCAGACTTGGTGGATAATACAAATCATTAACGTGTGTACAGGTATTAGGCCTGCACACATCGAACCCGTTGGTCAATCGAGAAATACCCCCTCGTCTATCGAGAGTCTTCGGGTGTCGGAAAAGTGAGATAATGACCCTACCACGTGGGGGAATTGGTGGAAAACGCAGTACATTACATAAGGCCTGTTGTTCATAGAACTGAGGTCTAATTCTAGTGATGAATTCCCCATGAGAGCTAACTCCTGAGTCCACACTGCACATTACAAACGAAAATATGTTGCAAAACTAACGCAAGACTAACGCACAACAGACTTTCAATGTTATGCGAGTCTCTTATAAAATGTGATATTCGTGAGACAATCTTAAACCATTACTGTCTCACGACAGTCGTAGGACAGTCGTAATATTTTATGACTAACAAACAATTCTGGTATCCACGACAAGATATTTATTGCAAGACTTTCGTAGGACAGACTCACGACAGCCACAAGACCACGATGCTCAAAATTTCAGAGGACTGTTTTGCGACGACCCCCCCCCCCTCGATGACCCCCTGTTTGCCCCAAATTTGCTGTCGTGTCATGGCACAAATGAGCCGTGGGTTCGTTGTGATCAGGCTTTTTTTAGAAGTTACAACTACGCCCTCAACTTAAAGTGAACGGATAGCGCTTGTGACCTACGTTGTGAAAGCAACGGTACAATATCACATGCACTGATCGCAGAAATCGATATTTGGGACTGCAAGTACATGGATCATGAACGTTGATTCAAAGTTTTGTCAGCTGTTTTTCGTCGCATTTTGAATTGGGGGGCATTTCCAGAGCAATAATTTACGGAGAACATAATCATCTATCATGAAAATATTCCAATCTGATATAAAAAGAATGGGAAGAAATCACAAAATAATAATCTTTTATCCTTAAAAGAAATCAACCATCTTTTACGAGGGGTTCGTTAAATTATTCATTATTATATTTAACCCTTTGTGCCAATCATCCCACATTTCCGGTTTGACTTTATAAT
Organism: Hemicentrotus pulcherrimus; assembly: GCA_003118195.1. Lineage (NCBI taxonomy): Eukaryota > Metazoa > Echinodermata > Echinoidea > Camarodonta > Strongylocentrotidae > Hemicentrotus > Hemicentrotus pulcherrimus. The sequence continues at coordinate 77,743 of BEXV01001896.1, read as the reverse complement.
TTTTAATTTATACTAACTAAAGACTTCGTCCTTGCAAATAATGCCGGGAGAAAGTATCTTTAAAATGTTTAAATTGCCAATCTTTTCAACGTTTTGTCAAAGTTGTTATTCATAGATATAATTTAGAGACACTTGATGTTATTACCAACTCCAAAAAATATATGATTATTTGCCAAATAAAGCATTGAAGCAATTCCACATGGGCGTTCACGAGATTGAAATGCAATAAGCTTTATATTTCTTATGTCTGATTCGAATAAACAAGTTACCTTTAAAATGTCAAAATGTCCTATAACCATATTTGACCCACTTCATACATAATCATGAATTGGAGTAGGGGCTTTCATCTCCTCGGTTTAGAGAGCGATTTTAAATGGGCATTAGTGGAATTATAAGGCAATTTAGCCGGAAAATTCTCGACGCGATGGATTAGTGTGACGGTTTTAGTAATTGGTGTATTTGTTATGATAACACGATCGCAACTGCTTTTGAAAAGTCAACCCAAAAGCAATGTCAAAACCTAATGGTATGCCCCATAAAAAAATCATGTCCGGATTGATATAGGAGGTCATCGTCATATTTGTACACTTCGTTTGGCAATGCACAACAATAATGCTTAAAGATAAAGTTGAGTTCTGATCATGCAGTTGTATTGTGCAAGAAACAGTGTGGAATCGATCAGAAAAGGTTTTCTAGCATATAGTATTGGTGTGTACTGCAAGATTCTGGAATCATCAAAATTATAATAAATTAGACCAAGTCTTGGTAAAGTTACAAGCACTGTACACAGAAATATGTATATGGGGCTACATGAACATGTGGCATAAAAATCCGTCCTGATTGTTATGTTGTTGCATGCAATATTTAGAATATGAAAGCATTTGAAGAGCCATGCTTTTCAAAGGAATTTTGTTTAGCTGATGTTATTTCAATTCCACACTTGCATAATAACAATGATAACGCTTACAAATTATTTTTCACCTCTTCCCAGAACTCAACCTTCCTTTTAAAGCTAAACTTTAGTACTGGTAATGCGATTGCATTGTGAAAGAAAAGGTGTGGAAAGGATCAGAAACAGTTGATTATGTAGCATGTAAGTATTGGTATGCACTGCAAGGGTGAGAGGGGAAGAGAAAGGGAGAGAGAAAAAAGAGAGACCTTGGGAAGGGAGAAATTTTCAAGAAAGAGTGTGTGTGAATGTATGGGCGTTTGTTTGTTTGAGGTTTTTTGTGGGTGGTAAGACAGGCTAGGAACTGTGCCAAAATTCCTTGAACGGTTGTCGCATTGGACTGTAGACCGAACATAATTTCAATTTTAAATTAAAATTAAATTAAATTGAGAGTACATTTTCCATTCGAGTCCGTTTACTTATTTCTATTTTAAGGTGGGGTTTCTCGCTCAACTTCGAAAAGATTTTGTTTAAATGCTTGAGTTAGAAATTTAGCTAGTTCTCATTGACTTTAAAGCCTTGGACAACACTTCGAAAGCATAGCTAACATAATATGATACGATTTCAGAAAAATAACTAATCACATATCTTAAGTCGGCGAGAGGCATGCCGGCAAAAAAGAAATGCGACCCATTTTGAATTATCCAGGCTAAGTGCGTGCTTAATGTTGAAAATTTCATGTTCAAGACTTTGGAAGTGGTAAGTGTCATTAGCCTTCTTTTTTCAGGATTAATGATAAATACAAAACTCCATTTGCCCACTTTCTTGTTCGAATAAATATATAGGCTAATCCACAGTTTACAAAGAAGTGGTATAGGGGTTGCATCCCACGAGAAGGGAGGAATTACATTAAGAGGCCATTATAGAATTTGAAGAAGAAAATAATAAAACTGCAATTGCTGGTAACTTTAATTTGATTGGCTGTTTAGTGATGTTACTGTCAACTGTATTATGTTTAATGCAACAGGGGCCCATGAATACAATTAAAGCGAGTAGTATAATGCAGTGTCGTTATTTCGCTCACATTATTCTTAAGAATATGGCAAGCCAAACAAATATTTGGTTCGAAATTGGAATCGCTCTCCTCTTTCACACCTTCCAATAGTTTCTTTTGTAAAGAATCATCAATATCAAATTAAAAACCGAATGATATCAAATACATCAAGTATTTTGATTTGCAATTAGATATTAAGTATGTCTATGTCCCTCTTTCCTTCTTTGTAATTTTATTTTGTCTGCTCGTTCATCTTTTTCTCTACCTCTCATTTTACTTTTGCGTGATAATTTTAGTTGATGTCCCAATGTACGTAACTGGTATACTTTTAAAGAAAAATGCTTCAAGCATCATTTCGATACCCTAGCTTCAGTCGTTCATGTAAAGCACGAATGCAAACACTGATTCATGCAGTTTGAATGAGTTTCAGATTATTACTATTTATTTTTAATTACACCTTCACTCCGGTCTTTGTGTACGTCATGAATGACATCATAAGCCATGCTATAAATGGAGGGGGAACGTAGGCTATGTTAGCGTGCCCGCGAGCAGAAACGGAGGTACATTTACCATATTTCAAACCTTGCAGCTAAAACAATCTGCAATCAGAATCTTCATTTCTTATTGTTACAAGCGCCAATACCCATCACAATAATGAGATATAGATTTTATTTTTAATGTAGAGATTCGTGGGAAGTTTTATCTCAGTGTCCAAAGGCGTGGCCGGGCAGCAGATTGAAATGAAGTTGAACCCAGCCTGTTTTCGGGATTCAGGAACGTTAAGGTAATGAGCCGATGATGATATTGGTAATATGATGTTCTCACATGTGCTAGAAGATTGAGGATATGTATTGACAGAGGAAGAGTGCTTGACAAAGCTTTAAAACATGTAAAATCCAGTATTGAATTCTATTAGTAACTGGAAGTTACGTTCGTTAAGATCTGCCTAAATCCTGCTTTCTGTTATCCTCAATAGGATTAATTATCCCCTGATTTTTGTTTTTCTGATGAAAATTCTGACATTAAATCATTTCACGTCTGATGCAATAAAAAAATCACAAGTGGTGCTTTTTTTCATTTGTATTTTTTCTGATAAAAAAAAGATTTTGACATCGTTTAAAAGGTCGAACTAGATTTATGAATATAAACCATCTCGCTCAGTTGCGTGTTGCTGATCAAGCCGTTAAATGGACACTAGTTTGTTGCGGGTATCATAAATATGAACTGATGAAGAGTGAGAAAGCGAGGCGATTGAGTAAATAAAATGAATGGAGGGCGTCGAAGTGTTTTTCTTTTCACGCTGCCTTTTCTTTCCCTTTTCCTTTTTTTTTGTTTGTTGTATTTTCAACGGCAAATTCGTGCCCCCGCTCCCATGAAGCCACACTATCGTTCTAGTAACACAGAACCACACGCACACACACCCACCCACACACACACACACACACACACAAGCAAACATACACTCACAAACATCCACGTGCCTACACATGTAATTTGACAGGATATCCGCTACAAAGATCTTTCTGAGCAACCTCTTAAACGCTACATGACCATATTGACCGACTTTTATTAAAAGAAGCGTTGACTGGTCGAACAAAATTTTTTGAAGTTTGAAGTTTTATTTATTCCACATTTTACATAGAAAAACAGTTTATATTCTTTTCTTTTTTATACAGGCGTATATTATTTTACGAATAGATTTCACACAAGAAACAAAAAATAGAGCTTTCAAATCAAATATAATGTACGGAAAATAAGTACGAAATTTTGAAATATGTATATATATAACAGGCTGGGTAGAACAATGTAAAATGTGGAAAGCCTAAATAAAAAGCACATTCATCTCTCAATAGAAATAGGAGATTAATTTACAATGATCACAATTGCACAATTACATGGGTGAATATACTTGATGAAAATGTACATAATGAATAATAACAATAAAAATAATCATTATTATTTATCAGGGATATTTATTCTTAGTAACTTATTAAACGCAATTTAGTGGGTCGTTAGGATATGGGTACACTTTATGAGCGAATAATAAAATCACATTAGAAAGAGAGAAATTAGATGGACACAGAGAGAAAGAGAGAGAGAGAGAGAGAAGTACATTTATAAGTAACAACGAGAACTAGAGAATGGGCAAAAAGTAAAAGATGAAAAATTGCATTCATCAAGCCGAGAAAGTCGGAAAGAGGGGCGGAAAGGATTTTAAGAAAAAACATAATGAATGAGAAAGATCACTAAGATATCAATAATCTTGTCTAACATGCAATTTGAGATGAAGCAGAACAGCTGAAACGGGTAAAATTACAAGCAATCAAGAAGAAGAAGAACAAAAAAGATAACAGCAACCTCCTTCTTCTTTTCGATGTGCCTTTTGGGGCTTAAATTGCTTCAGGGGCACAATTAGAGGACTCGTTAGTACTTTATATGCATGTATACCAGACTGCGTTTTGCCCCTAGTCCCTCCTTCCCCGATGTCAACAACTTTACAAAGTACCGGATTGTGCTATCAAACATGAGCAGGTATTTTGCATGATGTAGTTTGATATTTCTTTGAGTATATATATATATATATATATCACATTTTCGATTTCTAAGATCATACTCGAGAATTTATTTTGCAATTTAAAACAAAAGAACCTATTAAAAAAGAAACAATACTTTCATGTTCACAAGAGGAAAATAATCACAACATAGTCTAGAACCAGTCATAATTATCTTTAAGGATGGCAAAATGTCTACTCTGGCATACGTTGATGTTTTTCTCAATCAAGTCAATTATGCCCTTCTAAATATTCGTCAAAATAGTTCTCATTCGTTTACAAATATATTATTAACAGTATGAGATAATACTTTTATATCATTTTGCATGTATTTATCATTACCATTATATTATTTCAAAAATGGAATACATTTTATATAAAATTCGAATATAATTTTATTTCTGCGCTCTAGGCAACCATGGAATGTCTAAAATAGAAGCAGCATTAGAAAATGCTTCATTTTGTTGTCAAAGCACATATTGAAAAACAACCACCCTAAAAACCAAAAAATGTCTATAATAATGTTAAATGAAGAAAAGAAACTATTAAACAAAATTGTATGAAGATGAAAACTATTTCATGTTAGTTACTGTAAAGAACTTTAAAAATTTACACAAATAAGTTAATCTTACCTCTGTCTTTCCTTCATTCTCTGTAGAATGTAATGATTTCCAATGTTTCAAGAGGTGGTTATTAATACAAGTTATATCTTGGACCAGACCAAAAGATAAATCAAGAGTACACAACGTTACAAAAGAGCAACTTTCTTACAGAGCTGACTCTTGAGTCTTGAGAAAATAATATTGTGTGGTCAACATTACATTAATTTACTCAATAAAGCCGGTCACGGACTGACTCACATTATCAGCGGAGAAACTTAGATCTGGTTCTAACTTGCTTTCTGAAACCGACATCAGCAACAAAAATTACATAAAATACCCATGAGTCAGTTTGAGTCGGGGCGTAGTCGGTTTGACAATTTGCCTGGAGCAAAATGTGCTCAACCTAGTGCTTTTTGCAGACATGAATACATTATAGATTTTAATTCACGACGGTAAATGTTTAACCGTAGTACGTAGACAAAAGGATTAAGGCAAGTGTTTAGAGAACACAGGACGATTGAAAACTGGTGGAACGTGGGGTCGAGATCGCCACCAAGATGATAGTAGAGGAATGCCCACTGATTGGGAGACCAGCATAAGAGATACAGAAGGTATACTGAGATTAGCACTTTGGTGGTGTTGCGCCTCTGTAGAACTCCATTAGTAGCTGGTTTCGCGTTCTTGATTGTGACCTCTGGAGTTGCCGCTTCTGAGTCTTCTACTCCACCGTCAAGTCCGGAGGCATCAGTCGGGGTTGCCTCTATGTTGATGGTGCCTTTAGGTCGATCCCTATTGGCCTCTGCACGTGCTACGTACGTTACGGCTGATGGTGTTATGCTTTGACCACTGGCACAAGTTGACGGGACAGGTGTGCATTGTCGGGCAGGCGGGAAACCGTGGATTCTGTCGTTGGCCACCCTGTTCAGATGTCGGAAACGCTTCAAAATGGCAAGGAAAGAGAATGTCATGATGCCAACGGGTATTAGGTATTCCCACAAGAACAAAACAATTATTAGGTGGCTGTGTGTCGGTATGTACAAGCATTTCCTTTCATCCGTCATCCTGTTGTGCAAATTTGCATTTATCATCTGGAAAAGAGGAGCTAAGAGCCAGGTGAGAGCTGCCAGAATGTAAACGGCGCGTCGCTTGAAATGAGCCAGGTACCATATAGGATAGACTACAGCCAGGTAACGCTCAATTGACAATGCCACCAAGTTGAAGGTGGATATGGCATAAGCCCCGAAGACAACAGCTAAGGATTTCCAAAACTTACAGAGAAAGATTGCTGCAAAATGGTTCGTATCTGAAGGTTCCAGTCCTGCGAGGCGTGTTATCTCTGATGCAACAAGGAATGAAGAGGAGATGCCGTCGACAAGAGCCTGGTTGGCGATTAACCAGTTGGTGTGGTTGCGGAAGGAATGGCGACGGAGAATGGCAACGCACATCAGGTAATACCCGTGATACCGATGATCCCGATGCAAAGAAGGCTTAATCCAATCGGATCAACCAGGGGGCGGTTATTTCCAATGGTCATTTGTCCCCATGTCACATTCATGTTTAACACAATTTCCTTGAAAATGTTGAATGAAAAACTAGCTAGAGAGCATGAAAAACGTTTAAAGAACGTGGTCATGTCATGTCAAGAAAATACATCAATTAATCTAGACAATCGCCTGCTTCAGAAGGCGAGAAAGATGGCAGTATGAATTCACGACGTAGGAAACAAATACATCTGCCTTTTCTAGATAACACGGTGATAATGATAATCGAAGATGGCCCTTGCACGTGATAACTCCATTATCGATTCGTGATGCATACAAAAAGAAAATGCAGCAAAAATATAATACATATGCCCGCTCTCTCTCTCTCTCTCTCTCTGGATAGGTAGGTAAAAGTAATAATCCAACATGTACCAAGCAGGCGATAACGCCATTATCAATTCGCGAATCATATCCTGTACTCAATGTTTGCGAAATGTAAACCTTTCGCCCACCTATATAGATTCTCCAGCGGTAGAACACTAAGGCCTTAAGACTAAAATAAAGGGGACAAAGAAATTGGAGCCGTTTGAACTGTATTGGTTATTAAGCTCTTTCCATTCAACACTTTGGCTAAATTGCGTACCCGTGGTTCTTCAAGTGCCTGAAAGCATGAACGTTGAACGATACGGAGTACAAAAATAAACACATGAAGAAACCCCAAAGAACTTGATATTTCTGCATACGTGTTCGCCCAACTAAATAAAGTAAAAAATATGTAAGGTAAGGGTTCCACGTATAATAGGGACTTTTAGAATCGCACGAAGACAATAGGTCTATGCTACGATCGACGTCCTTTTAATGCACTGATTTGAATGGACGTCACACGTTTCAGTCCATGCAAATCTAAAAGTCCCTACTAAGATATTACCAGAGACAAAAGGGATGGCACATGAGGAGAGGAGATCAGATTGAAAGTTTTGATTCCGAAGGACTGATGACATTGATTGATTTCGCCCAAACACCTGAGGGAAAATGAAAGCATATATAGCTCCGAGTAATTCGATATCTTTTGACTACCGGCTATTACAGATCGTTGCGTTATTTTTTCCCTTGCGCTGTCCGATTTCAACAAGACAGCCATTCATCACGAATACATTATATTTCCCTAATCTGAGGTTTAAATAAAAAATTTCAACCATGAAATTTATCCTTTTCAAAAATGTAATTATCCTTTTACTTATAATTTATATTTGATATCTACATGTATAATGTAGATATTTCGATCTTTCAAATCTCCTGAACGTTCAGTCTCTTGGGCTTAAGGTTTTATATGATCTCACATTCTCGCATAATTGAATAAGTTGTCCGGGGGATGAGTTCCATTTCTCGATGAGCCGGTCTTCTGGATTTATGTAACTTTGATACCGTCAAACCAAATCAGCATTTTATTGATTTTCCAATTTCCGCCGCCTTGCGCAATTAGTTTTTTTTTTTTTTTTT
>BEXV01001896.1:53189-64241 GCA_003118195.1 Hemicentrotus pulcherrimus | reverse complement strand
TAGCCGAGACATTTTTGGATAAATTAGAATAATGCCTTGAATTTATTTCTAGAGAAAATAAAGATGTATATATTATGGGAGACTTTAATATCGCTATATCCTTACCTTTTACCGTTCTTGGCAAACACTTCACTAATTGATTATCTTCATTTTTTTTAAAAAAACCTCTCATTAATAAACCAACTAGGATTACAAACCTAACATATACTCTGATTGATAATATTTTCTCAAACGTATTAGATAACAAATAGAATGGAATAATATACTATGATATTTCAGACCATTTACCAATATTTACGATAGGTCCTAATGATAAACACCTACTACAAATTCCCAATAAAGAACATACAACTCGACGTAAAGAAACCAAGCGTAATATTGAATCCTTAAAGATATACTTGAGTCAAGAAGATTGGTGTGATATTTATTTTTAAAGTGATGTGAACAGTTCATATGACAAATTTTTAAACAAACTTCTTTGTCAATATTATAAAAATGTGCCCCTCTCAAGAATTAAATCAAATACAAATAAAAAGGAACGACCATGGATTACTCAAGGTATACTTAAATCAATATCTACTCGAATTCTTTTATATTAAATCCCATTTCGATCTCCTACTAATGAAAATCAAAATATATATAAAAAGTACCGTAATAAATTGACTTCAGTTATTCGTTTATCACGCAAATTAAACTATGGTAATAAAATTGAAACTAATAAAGATAATAATCAATCATTATGGCAAACAGTTAATGACATTATGGGGAAGAAAAAGGATACTCCAAATAATATTGAATTTAATGATAATGGGCATCACATACACCCAAATGACTTTGCTGAGGCATTTAATTAATAATTAACTAATATTGGACCGTATTTAGCTTCCAAAATAATCAATGAAAAGAATGATTTTTAGAAATACTTAAATAATAACGTTAATCAATCCATATTTTACATTTTACATATATTCTACAATTAGGCCAAACAAAAAAAAAATCGTTTGGTTGTCTTCGATTGCTTTACTGGAGTAGGGGCGGGCGGGCGGACTTTTTTTTCTTCTTCTTTTTCAAAAAAAAAAAATCATTGGGATTGTCAAGCATTTAAAGAAACAAAGTCTATAAAACACTTTAGTATGGTAAAAGACTAGTTTGATGTATAATGAATATCAAGACCAACACAGAAAGTATTTTAGGCTTTGAAATACAGCTGCTGTATTTCAAGTATGAGCGTAGATGATTTCATCCTTATTTCATTGTGTTAGCGAAGATTAATATATCTTTGTAAAAGTAACAGATTTACACATGTATACATATTTAATTGTATTCATTTCTACATATTAAATTGTTTAGTACATTTGCATAAATATCTTGATTTTATTTGTTTCAATTATTTGTCTTGAGTGACTGACATTAATTCCTTTATTCAAATGATAGTTGAATGAAGAGACTTGAGAGCATGTGTAGTACAGAGATCGATAATTCAGATATGTGTGTGGTAGTGTGCAGAGATGTGAAAGAAAAATCAAGGAATCATTTTGAAGAAATTTTGAGGAAAAAATGAACAAAAGTTTGTTCATTTTGAAAAGATATACTGTTAGCACCTTTTAAATCACCATTGTTCTTCTTATAGCTTCTTGCGCCTTTTATGTAGCAAACAATGCCTAATCGGTGACCATTGGACCCGATATTAACTGAGAGCTGATTTGATCTGTCCAGTGACCTTGCATGGTGGTCTAATCCCTCCTGTAAACTAGTACAGATTGGCTTTAAAATGAGTTTAAGAATGCTCAGAACCTGATTTGAATGAACGGCATTTTGACATAGACAAATAAAAATGGCAAGTTTAATTAATACCTAATTGCGTACTGAAAAGACCAAAATGGCAACGGGACGCATTTTGATCCTTGCAAATGCATAAAAATAGTATGTTTGGCATTAAAGATTGCTCCCCCAGAAAAAAAAAGAACAAAAAAATGAATTAAAACAAATATAAAAAAATACGAGCGGCCCAAAATTACGAGCGGGCGGTCAAGGACAACCAATTTTTTTTTTTTCTTTTTTGTTGGCCTTATGTGACAAAATAACTAATTCCCTTTCTAAAATAGAACACATTGTAGGTGTTTTTATGGACTTATCGAAAGCATTCGATACCATGGACCATCGTATATTAATATATAAATTAAAATCATATGGAGTTAGAGGGATTGTACTTTGTTGGTTTGAAGACTATTTGCGTAATAGACATCAATATGTTTTTTTTTCAATCTAAAAGATCAAATATTTCCACCATAGAATGTGTAGTACCACTAGGCTCTATATTAGGTCCCCTACATTTTCAGTATATATGAATTATATAGTTAATGCATCACCAATCCTAAGATATGTTCTGTTCGCAGACGATACCAACGTATTTTATTCGCATAAAGACTGAGGCATTCTTCTAACAACCCTCAATTTAGAATGAAGTAGATTATCATCTTGGTACAAATCCAATAAACTCGCCTTAAATATTAACATACACACACACACACACACATATATATATATATATATATATATATATACATTCTTGAAAGATAAAGTTTAAATCTGATCGGAATTGATCCATCCGGAGGGTCACAGATTGATCAATAAAGTTCTGGGAAGATAATAAACGTTATCTGTTAAGAATAAATAACTCATGTTGTCACAATCATTTCATTAAAAGAGATAAATAAAAATTATTCCAAATAAGTGGTCAACAGTCTATTGATGACTTCTTCTTCGCTAGGTGAAAGCTAATATATTTACATGGTGCACGTCGCTATAATTTGGAAAATGTTAATTTGTTTTTTTCAGTTAAGTGAACAGAAATTAAGTACACGTTTTCACTAAGTAAGTTTGAATATTTTCGCAAAGACTGCTGATATTAATACCAAAACAAAAAAAAAATCACAAAATGTCTTCTGGTATAGATAATTACATTGCCTATGTATTACATGCCATATTTTGGAAAAGAAATAACGCGATCGCAACCGTTTTCGAAAATTCAACTCGATGTCAATTTCAATAGCCCATAGCAATTATGCTCGGATTACATGAAACGTCATTACCATGTTCGCCTATGTCAATAAGTGACGCTAAAGGCCCTTGAATTTACCTTCAGCCGATTTTTTTTTAAGGAGTTGTTATCGTGATAAACTGTAATTTATATGCGAGATATAGTCATAAATTTGACATATAAATAATTAAAAAGATAGGCATATGTTGTTTTTTTTTTTCTGCGGAATCTGTCCCGTACGTTTTTAATTGATTTGAACTTAATTGTACAAATTATTTCCGACAAGATATAGCACTCAATTTACTTCTCTAATTATTTATTCATTTCCAATATGTATGTACATTTTCTGTTGCCATAAGGCCTTGGTGTCTTCATGATCCGGTATCGTTAGCCATTTATATCCGTAGCCGCAATGTGCTCGGATACTCATTATTTGTATTTTATTTGTTTTTTGCATTTCTCTGTAAATTTTTATTTTGAAATTCACTATCTGAAGAAATGAAATTAAAATTCGGTCATAGTGAAGAAAAGAACTCTCGATGATGTTTATTTCAATTGTTTAGTTATTATTTAAATATAAAGCCCTTACAAGACAAGAACAATTAACAGCATCACTAACCTCCTACACATTTGTCAAATGAACCTGTTGAATAATAAACAGTAACAGCATGTTTAACATAGAAGCTTAAATTTTAAGTTCAATTTCTTCTAAAGCTAAACTTATCATAATATGATACTGAAATTTACACCATACTTCTCAATTCAATCGGTAAATATAGCTGAAATAGGTTTAATATTCATTCAGTTGAATTACAAAAGATTTTATCGACGCAAAATAATGATGCGGTGCTTTAATGAGAATACAATGAGCTTTGACGTTTGCCAATCGACATTTAATGTCTAGATATCAAGAGACTTCAAAAGCTTCGTGGTTACAATAATTGTGGAGTGAAGGGCTCGATGGAGAATAATGACGTCAGAGTTAAGTGAACTGACTGTGACATGCACTCAAATTAGCACAACTTTGTGACTGTTTCAATTCCGACTGTTTCAATCGCGAGAGAAACGTGCCAGGAAGTTCCTAAGCATCGCCCTGGCCTCGTTGCGGTACACCTTCAAACGGAGCGCGAACAAGAACGGATTAATACATGTGTTGAGATTCCCCATGATGACCAAGAAGCGATACCACGCGGAGCTGAAGTCGACTTATCCTCCAAGGTTGTATTGTAAGAATGTCCACTGGTTAGGAGACCAACAGACTAGGTATATGACGTACATGGCTAGAAGAACCTTGGTCGTGTTGCGTCGTTGAAGAGCACCTGCGGCGTCCTTGTCCGAACGAGCAGGCGCTCCAGAGGTGTTCCCTTGTCCAGATGGTTTTGGAGCGTCGTTGGCATCAGATTTGGTCTGCTCCCCAGGCGTCGAAGACTTCTTTGTGTTGATAACTGCAGGAGCTTCTAACTGGGTACTCGATGATTGTTGGACTGCTTCTACAGGAGGCAGGTCATCACTTTTGGTAATAGTGCCATTTGATTCTGCTTTGTTTTCGGCCGGCTGTTCGGATGACGGTGGTTGTCCTGAAGTTCCTGGTTGTATCGAAGTGGACGGTATCGGTAAAATGTTCGTCTTCTTGAATTCGCCGGCGCCACGTCCATGGGCCACCGTGTTCAGCTGCCGGAATTGACGTATTATGGCAACAAAGGAAAATGTCATGATGCACGCTGGGATGAAATAGTCCCAGAAGAAAAGCATGACGAGGATTCCTCTGTATCGAGGCGTGTAGAGACAAGTACCTTCGTCCGTTGTATCGTAGTGCAGAGCAACCAGAAGGACCTGGAATATGGGTCCAAGCACCCAGGTAGAAACGATCAGCAGGTGCACGGCACGCTTCTTGAAATTCTGAAGGTACCATATTGGGTGAACCACAGCCACATAGCGTTCGATGGATAGGGCCACGAGGTTGAATGTTGAAATCGCAAAGCCTCCTAAAACCAGGACCAATGAATTCCAGAGGTTGCAGTAAACGCTTGCCGCCAGACCGGACTTCTTGACTGATCGGATTCCACCGACATCGGAAAGGGTAGAGGCGACAAGGAGCCCTGATGTGATACAGTCGATGATGGCTTGATTGACAATCAACAAGTTGGTGTTGTTTCTCACTGAATGTCTCCGAAGCACGATGATGCATGCAAGGTTACCAACAAGACCAACCATACCGATGAAAACCTGGCCAACTTGAATAGGAGTAGCCACAGCCCACCCAGATTCCCCTTCGGGAGCTTCGGGAGCTTCGGGAGCTTCGGTAGGGGTACCATAGTAGGACACGGCATCATCCATTATGAACAGAACATGGACTTTCGACGAACAACGAAATGATGTGATCTAGTAAAATTTGTGATTTATAACGAGCTTTATTTTTATGTGCCAGTTTTTAACAGGACGATAAGTCTCCAATCAAAAAGTAAAGGCTACTTGGATGCTGAAGACAAATAAATTGGTAACACGTCATATCGCAAGAGGCGTATGCGGTCGCTTTTGAAGCTTGAAAAAGAAGTTACAAATAAATAGTGCCTGGATCAAAGCACCCACGTCCGTTTATAGTTCGCTCGATCAGACGTTATAGATGCGTGCTTATTGGTCAAAGATATTCTAAGGAGATAAACGGAACAGTATTCATAGCGTTGTTTCTTTACTATCTCTCTTTAAACGTTACATGTTCTCTATTTTCCACAGGTAAGCGCACTCTGCTGACTCTGGGTACAGCACCAAGCAATTGTCCTCGTTGTTTATTTGGAATTCAGTGGATCTTATGATAACAACTATTGTTAGTTGTCGCATCAAGAGGCTTGTCCTGATAACAGTTAAAGCACGTGCAGTTCTGTTGGAAATGCTTAACAACAGAGTCTTTACAAATGTCATGGGCGAATGAGGTAAATGGCGGTAGCTAGATGATAAACAAATTCATGTATCATTTCTTTTTGCAACGAAGAAATCTTTTTGGAATTCTCATGAGGATGGCGCTGCGTCTAACATTTTATATTCCAAGGCTGACAATAATTGTCCGGAATATATTACAATAAAAGCGTTTTCTCATCCGATCATCATGCATACGTCATCGCAATATCCCATCCTTTTAAAGAAAAGTCAAAATAAACAAAATGATATAGTTATTATCATGGAATGTCAAGTATGATTACTAGGTCATGCATTGTAAATATTTCATCATGTTTTCGCTTTTAAATGACCACAATTAGTGTCAGAAACCAATGAGTGAGTTTGTGGTAATCGCTTAAAAACACTCTGATCAGAACGCGAAGCCTGGCTGCGCCATAGGCCAACTGCCTTGTACTACGCCTTTGGCATTAGCAGGATGTTTTATCGAAGGAGTTAAGAGTTTAGTCTAAATCCTACGAGTCTAGAAATCCTTCATGTAACAAACAAAAAAGGAGACCGAATTTTATGCACTTAATTTTCAAACGTCTAGTATCGATTAAAAATAAATTCAAAAGCACTTAGCTTTTCACCAAAAAGGCAAAGAAACGCCTCTTTTCTGCCACAGGATTGGAAAAGCCTTTTTTATCGAGAGAATCAGAAAAGCAATTACTACCTGACTTTGAAGGAGAAAAAATAGATAAGAGAAAGTCAAAATGCCCCCCCCCCCGCCAAAAAAAAAAATAAATAAATGAAAGAGCAGGTGCATTAGGTCTTAAAAAAGAGATTTATACTTCGTACATCCTCGGGGAGGTACAGAGTTAACGTACGTAATATAGTTAAAAGCATGAGAAGTATAATAACCTTGATTTTCAAGATAAAAAGAAGGGTAATATAAGGCTGGAAAGTGGGCCAGTTTTGGTTTGTTGTCGGCCTCGTCGGTATCAAACATCAGTCACTCTAAAAACCAACCCAGCTCCAAACCGACCAATTTGGGGGCCATTTTACATGCAGTCTCTCGTCGATTTATGTATCTGTCGGGTGTGAACGAGTGTTGGGATATTTCAGGTGGGAGGGTGGCCTGTACAATCACCCCCCCCAAATAATTTACCATCTCAAAAAAAAAAAAAAAATGAAGAGAAAAATTAATGATGAGAGCCTGATGAGAGTAGTGAATGGTTATTACTCGCAAGATGACCATCAATATACACATTTTGCTATCTCATTTTCATAATACATACATATATAAATAGAAAACGAAGCAAATGAGACAATCGTATAGGAGACAAGAATAAATTTCTTTCTCCACTTACGTTCCGTCAGAAAGTAAATTTATATTCTATATCTACCTTAATACAAAATAAATGACAAGTTTGAAACAGGATATTGGTGAACAGATTGGTACGGAGCAGTACTGGCTCTTGGCTCTTCTTTATTTTTGTTTACACTGCTTCTTTTTACAAATTCTTCTTTCAATTTGATGGATAATAACACGACGTGTAATGCAGACAGTAAACATGACATACGTTTGAATATGTACTTTTAAGTGACATTATGTAAAATGAAATAAAAAACCAGGTAGGCTGTATTTAGGCGCCTACAGAAAGCATTACATGCGAACGAAATATATACTTCAATTTATTAGGTTGGAAGCTAATCGTGCGATTTACCTATATTTATTTATTTTTGAAGTATAAACCTAGCGAAAATGAAAAACAAGGCGTCCAGTGCCTAGCTAGTGTTGGACACTAGTTTACGGAGGCCACGAACAACCCCCAATATATTTGTTATTTTTTTGGAGGAAACGTGGTTGCAACCAAGGGAACTGAACGAGGGCGCACTCCCTGTTCCTTGTTTTTTTAATTTTTAAATTTAAAAAAAAAAAAACACAGTAATATGATAACATTTATGAAAAGTCGTGCACCTCCAAGTATTTTGGATAAGATTTTTTTAGGTGTCATGTAACCATACCAGTAAAATAGTGAAATTGTTGGCACTATACTACAAATATAATTGCTAGATAGTCAAATATAAACGATAGTGATTCAAATGTCGAGGCTCTGTGAAGGAATTGAGGTCAGACCTGGCGTCAGGTTGTAAATAAGCGTTCCTGGCCTTTGTCGACTTCCATCGTCCGTGCCTTGAAATCAGAAAAGATCATAGACTGGGTCCTGGAGTGGCAAGGACAGCTTGCTCCATTCCTCTGCCAAATGGAAGATATATAAAAAAGAAACAAAACAGCAAATCCGACAACAATAGCGTGGTCGCATAAAAGGGCGACAACTTTTGACGATCATGATCATGACACACATGATGATCGGTGTAAATAAATGCTATGCATTTACTCCTTTAATGTAATATATGCAATAGTCCTAAAAAAAAGGGAAGTTATTTTGGGATGGGAGGGTAATAGACCTCTGACTGCTTAACCGAGAATGAGCGTGTAAGCTCGAATCTCGAATAACGAGAATGCATATAACAAAAGATTACGTAATGCAGCTGTTCG
Source organism: Hemicentrotus pulcherrimus (assembly GCA_003118195.1). Taxonomy (NCBI): domain Eukaryota; kingdom Metazoa; phylum Echinodermata; class Echinoidea; order Camarodonta; family Strongylocentrotidae; genus Hemicentrotus; species Hemicentrotus pulcherrimus. The sequence goes on along the minus strand of BEXV01001896.1, from coordinate 55,764 downwards.
CGGAGGTATGCGTTCGATAACCAACATAAATTCCAATTTCTCCACTTACGTTTCGTCAGAAAGTTAATTTTATTCTATATCTACCTTAATACAAAATAAATGACAAGTTTGAAACAGGACATTGGACAGCAGTACCGGCTCTTGAGAAAAAACGCCAAAGAAAGTTGGAGAAGGCAGGAAAAGATCGAAACTGATGTTAGTACGTTTTGTTGGGAGAAACTTGCGTACAAAACGACGCTTTATTACGAAGCAAGAAGGTAAACTTCGAGACGCGAGTTTAGTGAAACATTGAGAAAATTGAGTGCCGAATGATGCATTGGAAGATACATGTCAAGTGATGCATTATATCAAAATTGCATACCAAATGATGCATTGAAATGATTTATGCATATCAATTAATGCATTAAGAATTTATGCATACCAAATGACGATTAAACGGTTGCTTTGATCCATTGCCGAAAATATCTTGGCACCCCGTATCATCCCCCTCAACAACGGATACAAATTGACACCCTTGATCATGCCCCCCCCCCATCCACGATTTTTCTGATTGTTCGAAAACGCATATGGATTGCGCCCCGCCGCTCGCTGACTTTTTTCTTTCGTGTCTTGCGCAACTTTTAAAAGATATGTTTTTGAAAATCGGACCTACGGTTAAAAGGTCACGTGACCATATGTTTTTTGCATGTCAGCCCGAAAATCGCTCACTTTCGTGATTTGTGTACAAAACATATGGAAAAGTCATTTTTCATAAAATATAGATGAAACATGGGTTATTTGGTCTTGTTTAAAGTTTAGGTGGTTGGTTTGGGAGTCAAAAGTTGAATTGTAGTTAGAAATGAAATAAAAACAACAAAAACAATGAAATACATGAGTTAAAAACAATGAAATGCATATGAAAATATCAAAACAAGAGATAACAAAAGGAATAAGCTTGCTCTTCCAAATTTTTTTGTCGTTTTATTATTTCTAATGAATATAATTTATGTAATGAAAAAGAATGCTTAAATATGAATATTTATATGATTTATGAGTAAAACTGTGATATTTATGACCTTATTTGCATATATTACCATAAATATGCAAATAAGTGAATTTTTCCAAAAATTGAAATTATCATAGTATTCTAAACCGCCGCTTCATAGCCCGGTCTTTTTAGGGTTAAGGCTCATTTAGAATTTATAATTCAGAAAAAAAAACACCAACATAAGTCTCGGGCGTATCCACTGATCTATGCGTTTAAGTATAGTGAGCAACAAAACAAAACAAAGTATACGGTTGTTTTCATTTAGCATTTTAAGGCGTTGATTATTCAAAGAATTGCAATGAAAATAGAGCTTTATTCATCTGTCATTTTGAGTTAAGTTGAGTTTAAATCTGACAATTTTGATTTGATGATAATACTGCAGGCTCTCTCTCTCTCTCTCTCTCTCTATCCTCCCCCATCATATATTTCATTTGTCATCATCCTCCTCCCCATCCCACCCCCTCTCTCTCTCTTTTCCCCATTTCCCCCCTCCTCCCCTGATTTTTAATTTCTGTCCATCTTCCTCTCCTCCCGCCATCTCACCCTTTATCTCTCTTGAGGCACTCCCCCATCCTCCCTTTCATTTGTTATTATCTTAATTTTTCTCTCCTCCCAACCCCTCTCTCTCTCTATCTTCCCCTCGCAACTTTCATTTCTCCTCATCTCTCTCTATTTCTCCATGTAGCTTCATGAACATAATAATTAATATATACCGCCTGTTGGCATGGATGAAGAATCAATCAGTGCGAACACGACCGACGATCATGATGAATGATACATTTCTCTTCAATATTCTCTCCTCTTTTGTTCTCCCTTCCAAAATGAGTTTTGCTCTTCATCGTTGTATTTACCCCGTTCAAACAAATTCTATTAACATTATCCTAGATGGTTTCAACGGTACAGCTAACCTTCTCAAAACGTGCCCAATTTGTTTAATTTTGCTCCGTGAGCAGCTCTCTTTTTTATCTGAAAATCCAATGACAAACGTTTCTCTTTTTTCTGCCTATGAATATTTCATCAGACCGACTTCATGGATCGATAGTAACGATATGGCGAGGCTTTTTTTAGGGATCAAAAGACTCAAACCCGATCTTTAAAAATCTTTTAACCTTATAAATACGTTCATCTGCTATCAAATCTATACATATAATATCAAATGTCAAACGAGAGCAGGAGGTTTCTTATCATCGCATTTTACAAGGAACGTTTGATACTGAACTCACAACCTCTCTCCAATGTTCTTTAAAGCATTTTTGTTTCCTTTATTTCTCAATCTATATATCAAGATGAACTGTAAAACTTTAAAATTAAATAGCTCGTTCTCTCTGCACGGTACGTTTCTCTAGAGTAATAATGCTCTTCAACATGCGACACATAAAACACGGCCTTCGTTTTTCTCTACATACTAAAAAAAATAATTATAAATCCATCAACTTACCAATAGAACTGGTATCTTATATTCTCAAACTGAAATTGAATTTTTTAATTTTTTTATTATGGAATAATTTTGGAATGTAAAGTATAAAAGCATGGTCGAATTACGGTACA
>BEXV01001896.1:23208-39342 GCA_003118195.1 Hemicentrotus pulcherrimus | reverse complement strand
CCCCCCCCCCCCCAGTCTATGCAGTTTCAAAATATGCCAGGCTATATAGGGTTAAAGGATTTTATTTAAATCTAGTATCTTATTTTTGGTTCATCGATTACACATGCATGTGATCTTTAATGCAATTTTTTGCAAAACTTTGCTTGCGAATATATTATAAAATGGTGACCCTTTTGTCTCAGAATTTCTTGCCTTTTCTGTTTAAATACCCCTTTTGAAAATCCTAAACCAAATAATGTACCCCTTTCAATAGTCGCAAACACACCCAAGCATTACTCCTTTTTAGACAAAATTTATCACTATTATGTGTAAACAAAGTCCATATGAAGTGGGATTTTGGTCATGGGTTTGAACCTACCTGATGGCTGTTGTTGAGACGACCTGACCCAGGACCGTTCCACTCTGCACCCCTAGACCACAGTAACACAGACTAAGACTAATCATGGTCTCGTTCTTCATCAGACCTTTACATATTCCTATGCAGCCACTGTCACCAATCCTTCGAAAAAGAAAAAGAGGTGAAATAATATTTTAGAAAGATCAGGAACAACTACAGAATATCCAGTCACGTACACACAACTAACCTTATTTATCCAACCCTAATCCTTGGGAGATTTAGTAAATTATTACTGTACTGTATAGTGGATTGAGATGGATGGGTCATGTGTTGAGAAGGGAAGATGATGAACCTGTGAAAAGAGTGTGGGATCTGGCAGTGGATGGCATAAGAGAAAAAGGGAGAACAAAGATTTCATGGAAGGATATGGTGAAGAAAGAAAGCACCGAGGATGCTCAAATGGTGTAGGGAGGGAGTGCCATCATGGCACGAAAGTCAGCAACCTCTCAAAAGAGTAAAAATGCTGACTTCAATAAATGATGATCTTATCATAATATAATTACTTGTAGATAAATGCAACAAATACTTGACCTACTCATTATAGTCCAGGGAGAGAGTGGTGATACTGGTTAACCCTGCACAATTCCTCAGGAGTCTCTCAGCTGCATAGGATTCTACATTGCAGTCAATAAGCTCCAACCTTGAGATGGGGTAGGGGCCTTTCTCCATCATCAAGGCCTGTAGTGAACATAATAAATCATATTTGTATTTTGTATTTATTAAAATTTATTTCCTTCTCAACAGAACAATATGAAACACAATGTATATACACATGATATATGTAACAATTATTTCAACATAGAGTATACAGTAAATTAATAATTCAGATACGGAAGGAGGCGAAAACCCGGAAAGCATAGCTTGAGTTGGGAACGCCCATAATACGTTAACACAGTTACCAAAAGAACATTATAGATATTATTGTGAAAATGTATATCTACAACAATTTTTCTCTGAATAGGTGCTCTGTCAACGCTTTTTTGTTGTCCTTTTTTAATACACTGTACATACGGACTGTCTGTTCCCAACCAGAAAGGCATAAACTCAAAACATTTAATATTGATTTAATACCCTTCTGGCTATCAACAGACAATATGCCACAAATTCATTGTTACAAGCATATTTACAGAGAATTAATCATACGTGTTCTAGCTATGTACATGCCATTCCACACAAGTGCTATATGAAAAGGTTCACTATCTCCAGCTCAAACCACATTACATTTCTAGGCTTCTTGGAATTTTCATGTCATTTTGGAACATAAATACCACTATCTTCTAATTTCTTGTAAAAAAGTTATAAACTTGCAGCAAACTCACATCAAAATGCGCTTCGAGAGAAACCTGTATATTTGTTTACTTTTTGAAGGTTTATCAGTTGAAATTAAGAAGAATATGAGTACTGCTTCGATCAACAGAAGATCCAACATAACTACCATGTTGTACAAGGAAATTGTTAATGATATCTAATTTTAATCATATTGTTTCATGAGGACAACTCCTTCTTCCATTACCAGTACTACCAGAACTCAAGCATACCTTGCAATTGTTTTGGGTATAACAGACAGAACTCCTTATACTCACTAAATTGGCAACGTCAGCATGCTTGAGAGGAATGTCCCACACATGGAGTTCTTTGATGTACTTGAATCTCTCAGCTCTGATGGCTGCAATCAGGGGGTCAAGCTTGACGTTGGTCAGTTCCGGGTCCTGGAAGTCTGGAATCGGCTCCAAGATGAACTGCTTAGACAGCAGAAAAAGACAGCAAAATAATCAAAGCCTGGGTAACTTGTTGGAATATATCTGTCTGTGTTTGGGTGTTTAAATCTCTCTCCCTTCCTGTTATTTTCTTGNTTTATTCATTTTCTGACTGAGAACTTTGGGCAAGTGAAAAATTGGTTCGGGCAAGTAAATTGAAAACTCACTTGCCCGACCGGGCAAGTGGTGAAAAAAATTCTTGTAGCACCCTGACTCCTTCTTCCATTACCAGTACTACCAGAACTCAAGCATACCTTGCAATTGTTTCGGGCATAACAGACAGAACTCCTTATACTCACTAAATTGGCAACGTCAGCATGCTTGAGAGGAATGTCCCAAACATGGAGCTCTTTGATGTACTTGAATCTCTCGGCTCTGATGGCTGCAATCAGGGGGTCAAGCTTGACTTTGGTCAGTTCCGGGTCCTGGAAGTCTGGAATCGGCTCCAAGATGAACTGCTTAGACAGCAGAAAAAGACAGCAAAATATTAAAGCCTGGGTAACTTGTTGTAATATATCTGTCTGTGTTTGGGTGTTTAAATCTCTCTCCCTTCCTGTTATTTTCTTGTACATCACAAAATTTCTTAAATTTGTGAGTGAGAATTCTGTTTCAGTCCATCTTCTTCCCTTTACTTCTCCACATGTCTCTCTATAATATATCATTCTCTATGCCTCCTCTCTTATCCTTTCCATTGATCTCTCTCTGCTTAATTTCTGTCTTTGATTTCTTTGCGTTCATAGGTGCCTGCAGACACTTTCTTTTCATTTATTGTATGGGTAGGTGTAATAATAGAGTTTAATATCACTGTTTTTAATAAAAACACATCATCGCATAATGCTGACAATTAAACAATTCCCACTTACATGAACATTTTCTGTTTCACGATTTATGTTACTGTGGTAACCCTAAAATGATTGGTCTGTGAAAATTCAACTTGGGGGATCTTTCCAAAACTCAGGACTATCTGAAATCAATTAATACATGTAAATCAATATCAACTTTACCTTTACTGCAAGCCTGTTGTCCTCAAAGCAGTCCTTGAGGAACTTCTTGAGATCAGGAGAGACGACAGTGTTCTTGGCCTGACACTGGGCAATGTAGACCCTCTGGAGTCTTTTGACAACATCACCAGGGTTCTCTAGCATCCCCTTGGGCTTCTTGCTCTTCTTCTTCTTCCCTTTCCCCTTCCCCTTCCCTTTCCCTTTCTTGCCTGGCATGATGTAAGCTCTTAGTCTTTTATCTGCTTACAGTCAGTGTATGTTTAAGGCACCCACACTTTAGTATCCAGGGATCCTGAAATCACTCCAGCTGAGAAATGAAAATTGTAAGAAAATGTTTTGACAAGAAATTATCATTAAGAGTACAGCTGTCTTTATCCTTTGATTTACAATTTGAATTTAATATTATTGAATTTTCATAGGTCTACTACTAATTATTACTAGATCTAGGTCTAGATCTAGTCTAGACCACTCCAGCAAAGCATAGAGAGTCAATGCAGAATGCTAATGCGTATTGACCTTTAGCACTGCACTACGTGTTAACAGGCAGCATTCGAATACATGAATAGTCAATGCACTCATAACACACAGATGCACACAATCATGCCGATGCGGCTGATTGGCAAGTTTGACAGTGGACTCACAATTTGAATTTTTAAATTATTCTTTCTAACATCGGAAAGTTCAAACAATCGTATTTTACTGCCATTTAGGTGTCATCAATCGTCACTAAAGTACATATTTTTAGTGAAATCAGTTGAGTTTTGTACAGTGGTGTTTGAAATGTTGAGAATCAACAGCACACCTTTTTCAATACACAGAAAGGATAGTAATGCACCTAACGTTAGACCTAGAGTCTACATGTATGTGTGGTCTAGACTCATATTCCTAATTGTTATCAATTGTCATAATCTTTAGTTACTTTATTATTAATGGTATATTATTATCATTTTCATTATTATTGTTACTACTTCTACAACTACATTCTACTTGGCCTATATTATCATCATCATCATCATTATTTTTTCAAGTTTCCAAATAACCCCGCTTTCAACAAATATATCACACAAAAATGCTCGTGTGGGACCGAAGTAATTTTAACTAGATCTATGACTCCTTCTCCGTTCATCTTTCGTTCATTTCTATCTGAAAAAAGTATAAAGAGAACAAATTAGCAAACACATACAATATAATGATAGCACATGATCTACTCACATAGTGGTTGATGTTGGCCCGTTTACCTGAAGATCAAAATCAACATTTATCGGCAAAATTTGAGGCTTTCCAGAATTGTTTATATTGTCGTCAATGCGACCCGATCGGCCGTAAGTGGCGCTAGACTGGCAACTTGTTGATGGTCACTTGAATACTCCCCAAAGCTAAAGCGTAATAATATTATATCTAGTCAACAAGCCGTTCTTGACTAAGGTGAAAAAGAAAATCCCTTTCTATTGCTGCCTCACATTAAAAAAGAAATCTCTAGGGTGAACGTATCTTTTATCCCTTAAGAAAATTGTCAGTCCATGAATGTAGATTGTTTGTTAAAATTCAGCGTTCCTTTCGAAAGACTTAAAAATCGTCGAGGTAAATTCCATTTGGCTATTTGATCCTTAAATCACTTTAGCTAAGGAATGATATAAGAGAGAGAGAGAGGTTTATGTGACAAATACTGATTGATTATATGCAGTTTTTTCTTTATCCTGCATCACCAGTTTGATTGTTTGAATGAATTGGGTGGAGCTACGCTGTATTCTCATCATCTATACATATTTATTCTTTCCACTCTCTCTCACACACTTTTCTCTACCTCATTTTCTTTTATGTGCTATCCATCCCATACTTATCCCATCTCTCTCTCTCTCTCACACACACTTTCTCTTCTCTCTCTCTCTCTCTCTCTTTCCCTATCATCCCATCCCTCCTTCTCCCCCTCCCACGGCCCAACCCCCTCTATCCCACACACTAAGATACTCAAGTTGACAAAATAGATCAATGCATATACTTATAATCAAGTGATAAATGCCTCACCTGAGAGTTTATTCATTTTCTTTCACATAGATTTGCTTATAATTCGCTTTGCTGAACATCGTTTTGATCGCTTTTATTATTTCGTCTTTCAGGTGCCTTGATTTACTGCGAGATACATGATAGAATTTATCATTTATTTCATCACTAGTACATTAGGTATTAATGACAGACACACCTATACGGCTTGCTGAGGTTGAATGTTTCATGGCACAGATTATGGTTCTTCCAGTCTGATAATTATTCATGTATTTTTTTTCTGAAAACAATTCAGCAGCAAATATTTGTGTAAATGATTACCAAGTCGAGAGATCGCAGTGAAGATTTTTTGTTTTAAATATCAGAGGAGCACATAATCGAAACATAGTAATCTGTAAAAAAAAAAAAAAATTAATGGGGGAAAAGTGTGACTGTGTCTGATTTTTTTTCTCCGCATATAAGACTCGCGTGGCATCTCAATGTTAAAACGGAGTCGACTTTTCAACACAACTAAGTAAGCCTTTTTCATGTACATGCACTTTCATTCGGGGGGGGGGGGGCAGCCATTTCACCCTTGATCCGCCTATCATTTCATATTTAAAAGGGGTTAGAATTTGTATTGATTTATAACCAATCTCTTGTTTAAATTTTTACAAAAGCTTATGTTACAAATGAGACAAGTAAATAACACGGATGGATAGCGCCTTTCCTGCTATTCGATTACAGCACATGCAGCTGTTCTCCCGAGGCGCCCAAAAAGGGGAAATGAGAGTGACTGAATCGTGAATAGATCTTGGAAAGTTTTAAGGAACTAACTATCGTTAGCATTAAAATATATTCTTCTCTCATTGCTTGTGCATTCATTTGGGTAACTCTTCATCGACTAAAATGCTTGCCAAATGTAAACATTCGCTTTTCAAAGGACCGTCAAACATTAACACATCTTACTAATGCGATTAGATTTAATTTTTCACTTTTGCACAAATTGTAGTTTTTATTTTTATTTTACCACTTGCAGTAATATTCAGCCTATTTAAGCAATTACACACCCACGAAAATTATCATGATTATCATGTCGGCCATCGCAGGACCGTGAACATACAGGTACATATTTTTTTCCACCTTGTTTGGCATAATTATAGAGACACTAATTGGTATGGAATCCCTCTACTTGGTAAGAGAGTTTTTTGCTGACACAGCCCTGCGTCATCACACGATGTTTGACGCGTTTTATGAGGAAAAAATCATACACAAAGTGCTCTCTCATGAAAGCCGATTCATTTAATTATGTAGAACAGAAATTCATTTATTTTGAACCCGAACTTCAATTCGAACTGAATTTGGGTCACCTTTAATATCGCAAATTCAAACTGCCAAAATATCTAGCCAAATATAAAAATAATCTATTTATTTCAATGGATTCTCGTAAGTGTCCTACGTTCGAATTGTTCTATTCAAATTTGAATAGATTCTATTCATATTTGTAAAGATATTTTTCAGATAATGAATGCAAACTTTAAATGGAATTATTGGCGTATGCGCTTATTACCTACACGGGTTTAAATGGCGTATGCGCTAATTACCTAAGCAGGTTTACCTAGCGCACGTATAACGACGCATTTCGAATGACGTCTCGTGCGCAACGGGGTTTACCGACGTAAAATACTTCCTCCATTTCCAGATATCAAAAATAATATACTATTATACTAAAATTATTTCAGTAAAACAATACAATTCGTTGCTGTTTTCACGAAGTGACGGTAGTGAAAAAAAATTGCATTCACTTTGCGTTACGATTTTCCTCACTACCGTCACTTCGTGAAAACAAGGACGAATTTTTACAATACGAATAACAGCATGATATAACACAATATGCAACACAATTTATATATGGTATTTTAAAACATTCTATAATCATCTATTATGTAGAATTATCTTTAAAGTTCATGTCAGAAAGACGTACGAATGCATAAGTTTGTCAGTATTATAAATGAAGTAGTACATAACATAATATACAGCACGGTGTATTGATAATCTCAAGAAATGATTTAATACCAGGGAAAAGTTCTCTTAATTTTTAAAAGGGAGCTTTTTACCGTCTGATTTATTTCATTAAACAAAAACATGTTACGAACAAAAGTGTCTACACACTTTTATGAAAACGATTTCAAAGTGAATTAAAAGAAAAAACCCACAAAATTATTAAAGTGACTATTTTTGAAGAGTCTAGGAAGAAGAAAAAATCCGTTTGATAAAACGAGACCACAACAAAAAATAGTAGTTCTTGAAACACAAAACAGAGAAAAGTAAATGACATTCTTTTCGTGTACCTAGGAAAAGTTAAATCGATCCTGAAACTTAATATTATATATTTTAACAAACTATATAGTGTATTATGGGCCGAGAGCAAGAACTGTAAATTGGCATGGGCAAAGTGGGAATGTGTCCTTCCCTTACTTACCCCCCCCCCTCCATAACTTCCACCCTACCCCTCCTTTGCTGACGGTTCAAATACACGTATATAATCAAATGAGCCTATTTATTATTCTACAATCAAATTTAGCACGTTTAGATACCGGGCGAGTCTAACGTGCAGTTTGGCGAGCTTGGTGCTGATATTCCAGAATCGTCTGTTTGGACACTACTCCTATCAATGCTTTCATCAAGGGCTATACAAGCTTCACGGACAGCTTCTAGACCGAATCTCTTTGAGGCCTTGAAGACTGACTTCACGTCTCGCTGCGATATGGCTATCTTGCCGGTGTAGAAATAGTTCAGAACCTTCTGCAGTGTGTCGGGGTTGATCCTCTTAATGAAAACGTCCATTGTTTTCGAGCCATCAAGCTCTCTTTGGCAAATCGCTCCAAGGGATGGGCTGTGGACTTGAAGAATGACCCGATGGCACGGGAAATCGCGCGTGGCTGTCCGAAGGACAACGTCGATGAGCTGACCCTCCTTGCGAATTTTGTAGAATTCCCGAAGCATCTTAATAGCAAAAGCTCGATCTTCAAAAGAGAACAGTTCTGATGAAGCTGAACTTGGAGCGTCGTTAGAGGATTCGCTACTACTTGCCGATATGCGTCGACTGACTGCAGTAACATGATCAGGTAAGTATAGAATACCAACTTCTGGATGCTTCCGACCAAGTGCTTCATTGAGGCTTGCAATACCTTCTAAGAGTTCCTTGGCACCGTTGGCCTTAGGACTCGTCACTGTGTGATCCTGGAATGGCGATACCTGCGCAGTCTGAGGCGACTCAATCAACGGCGAAGCGCCTAACAGAGGACTTGGTGAAAACAGTTCAGATGTTTCGCTACCACTGAATCCACTTCCACTACTGGACCTTCCACTTCCAGGGTGGAAGATCTGTTTTCTGGGTGCCCGGGTAGGAGTCTTTGATCGGTTTCGGTTCTCTCTCAAAGAACGACCCAGATAAAAATGACAGGCTTCACCGATCTCTGGGAAACGGAAGACGGAAGCTAGTTCTTTAAGTTTGCGGACGCGGTCTCTGCTCATACCGCTTATTGATCCAGTATAGGCAAAGTCCACCAAGTACTGCATGATGTTCATATCCACGCCCTGCATCTGGATGATCTCTCGTCTCGAGATTCGTCCAGATTCGCTAAAAAGCATTCCGCGGAAGTACAGGCTGCTGGCAGCCATGACCAGCCGATGACAATGGATCTCGCCGGTCGAGAACTGCAAAATCAAGTCACTTAGTAGGCAATCCTTGCGGAAATCATTGAGTATTCTCATTACATCTGCTGCGCGAGGGGCGCCAATCAATGTGGAGCTTCCGCTAGAACTCACTGTAGAGGACGCGCTGGACATACTCAATTGAGAGTTCAGCAAGCCTGCCATCTTGTCCGGAGGTGAGACAGGGCTCTGCCCCTCGCCCTTCGGCGTCGAGGCCCTTGGAGGTGAAAACTTCAACATGGGGATGCAGTTCAAGTCCAATCGAATCCCGCAATGTCCGTTTAACCGGTCGTCGCGATCTAGACTTGTGTCCCTCTCACAGCTCACCCCGCGTCGGTTCTGACACTGCCTTGTCCGACCTGAAGCCGAGGCTGATCTGGATCGACGACTTACAACACGAGCTGATGGAACCCTGGCCTTGGTGTCCCTGCCGGACACACCTTGGTCCCGACGAGACGCCATGGTTGAGCGTTATCTGGAAAAATATGAAAATGGGTGGATAGTGTGAGTGATCTTGACTAACATAAAATAAAAATAAAAGGGACATTGTAAGACGAAAGACCATTTATATTGTAATGAAATTGCCTAGAAAAAAAGGTGAAATATTAATTACACTCCCTCCAGGAGAAATAGAGGGAGAGAGAGAGAGAGAGAGAGAGAAAGAAAGAGAAGAAACTAAATCGTACAACAAACATTGGATATGAGATCGCCACGAGATGGCGTAAGATACGACTTTCTCTTTCAAAGAATTGATCAGATACAACTATAAACGTATGCGATACACGCAGAGGTTAATTCTATAATTGCGAGTATACAATGCAAGAAATTAAGTAGGCTAGATAGGAGCATGTGGCGGCTGACTCTTTGACGGAATGCCCATCTCCTCATCTTCCCTTCGATTCCCCCTCTCAATTTCCCCTCCCCCTCCATCCCCTCCCCTATACTCTCTTCCTCTCTAGTCTCTCTTTCTATATCTTGCTTTTGCTTTTCCCGTTACCACCGTCTGAGGGGGCGGAGTGTCCCATATAGTCCTCTTTAGCTACGCCAGTGACCGTGTGTGCATTCACTGAAAAAGAAAAGACAACCGTCACATAAAGTGCAACCTCTTCATTGAGGATCGCTTCCCTCTCCCCTCTCCATTGCCTCTCGCTTGCTCTTCACTAATTATTCTCTCATTTTTGAAAGTTTTCGATTTTGAACCCCGGGCCCCATTGTAGCTGTACCACTAACTAAAGATACATTGATGATGCAAGAAACTACGACCGTCATAAATTATGAGGCACAACCTCTTCTTTGAAGATCCACATCGCAGCCGGCGTGCATGCATGATGAGGTATATCGGTCATGACCGTCCGAGATTTAACACCGTTGCCATGGGGATGGAAGATATCTCGCATTTGGTTTTCCAGAGAACAGAGAAGTTGTTCAGTCAAGAAAGGGGCCCCAAATAAGGTAGGTATACTTTAATTTCATTGCTCATCATCTTCCTCAGCTTATCCTTCTTCTTCTTCTCTTCTTCTTTTCTTATTTTGAAGTAAACTTACTCCTGTTTACCTCTTTCGTTTTCTTATTAATGTTCGGAGGATCTTCCTTAATCTTAAATTCAAATCTAATATTTGAATCATTCGTTCTGAACGTCAGTTTCAATTTGTGATATTTGTAGTGAAGTAGTTCTTAAACGGTTTTTTCTTGTACACGTCCTTTATTCATACAAATCTATATTTTTATGGTTGCAAAAGGGATATACAGTAGACATACCTTCACTGTTTGTAAATATAACCTTGGTTAAATAAAAACAAGTTTAGAAAATTTGTCCATTTCATTGATACCAAAACTGTAAAATACAAATTGCCTAAACACATTAAAAAGTGCTGAGAAATAACCACTTTTTTTCTCTCAAAATGTTAGAATGACAATTTAACATGCTTAGACATTAGGATGAATCAAGCATGTTTAAAGTCTTAATCCCCCATGTTGAAAAAGTAGTCAATTCTATGCCCTTTCAATTGGGGATTTAAGATTTTAGCGTTGGAGCGAAATCATGGCATTTTATCTTCTGTAGAAATAAATAAAGAATCGAGTTCATTTCTATTTCAACTCAATCTACCAGCTATTCTGAAACCTATCTGAATGTAAAAAGTTATTACCTCTTGGGCGTATAAACATGACTGTATTCAAATTCGAACACTGGCTTATGACGCCAATCCCTCCTCCTCAATGAGTGTCAAAGGGACAGTGCTCTCGAAGAGCTGCAAAGTTTGATACATGGGGACTTGGCGTGGACGAGACAGATTCGCCTTGATTATGGTAGATTGGTAGGGGAAGTGCGATCGTTTAATCAAATTTGGTTCAATACCTTATCAATGATTGAACGGCTAGTGTAGACTGTGTCACTTCGGGGAGAAAGTCCGGTGACTGTCAATGTATCGCCTCCGGTAAAGGTTACGTAGGTGTCCCAAGCGGAAGGATGCATAATGTTCAGGAAATCCTATGTTGCCTCAAAATTGATATTAATCCTTTATGTTCGCATGGATTTCTCTCAAGAAATTGAATTTGATTTTCTATTTTAATCTGTACAAGGGACGTAAGATGGTGATGACTAGAGGCAAGGGCGAGCGAAGTGCTCCTTGCTCTCCTTTTCTGTTTATTGGATGAGATACTTTAGGGTTTCCCATGTCATCACTAATCACTAATTTTGTTTACAAGCAAGACAATCCTTTAACGAAATTCAGAAACATTTATCTATGAATGAACGAAAATGTACTGGAAGGAATGAAGGCAAAGTGTTTGGGGGGCAGTTTACCCTCTTTCCTTTTCGACGGTATGCAAGTTGATAAGTTACTTTCTTCATGTATGTTGTACAAAGGTGCCATTCTACCTAAATTACCTTCCTAATCACCATGGTTACTTCCACAGTGAAAACACATTTACGAAGCATGTAACCGTGGTAAGTAACTTAAATGTTCTCAATTTTCGTGTACGTGCTTATTAACAAAACATGTTGCCCACGGAGATAAATATCGCCATCATTAGTCCTTATGGTGCAGGCTTCGGTAATGTTATGTGTAGGAGTATGTTATTCAAATGGTAATGTAACGTTTTTCAAGGGTCGTGTAAATAATGGCTTGCAATTTCACTATTTTCTATCTAATTCCTAACCAAGGTCCCCCCCTCTCTCTCTCTCTCTCTCTCTCTCTCTCTCGCTCTGTGTCCACCCCCACCATCCATTCCATACTCATTCTCTCTTAACCTTTTCCTCATTTTACACCCTTCTCTTTCGACCCATGTCTCTCCCCGTGTCTTTCTCATTTTTCATCCACTTGTGCTTTGCCTCATGAGAAACACCTTTGAATAATGTTCATTGGAATGTTTCATCCGATTTATGTCTCAAACCAGGCACACCAAATACTTACGTTTCATATTCTCTCTCTCTCTCTCTCTGTGATTCTTTCTCTTCCTTTTCTCTCTAAATCTATCCACTCTTTTTCACAAACTCTCTCTCTCGCCTTTTCTTTCTTTCTACATCTACATGGATACTGCAAACGACTCTATGTATACGTGTACTATAGTCAGCCTCATGAAGAATACAGTTTAACACAGATGTACAGGCATGGCAAACAAGATTATGTTCAAGGTTCGATATGTTCATCGTAATATATTTTTCACTCGTTTACTTTCCAATCACATCACATCACATCACATCTTTATTCTCGCATTACCCTTGGACCAATGTTCTATATATTATCAGCAGTGGCGTAGCGTAGGCCCGGACCCCAGGGGGCACTATAGGTGTGTAGGGGGCGGGGACGGTCTTACTCGGGGTGAAGTGCTAATAAAGGCCATTGTTTAGGGGATGTAAAAGAAACAAGATCGCATAAACTCACATCTTCCTTCAAACATTTAAATGCTAATTTATTGGAGGAGCTCTTTTTTTTTAAACAGATATATGGCGCCATAAAAATGCTGTTCATCATCATCATCTTCAAAATAAATCAAGTTAAGGGCAAATCCAACAGCCTAATGCATATCACATAGAATTCATGTTCGCATGCATAACGTATTACGTCATTGTAATTTTCGCACATTTCAATATGTGATATATACAAGGCTTTTGACATTGCCTTACGTTGATTTTTCGAAAGTTTGTGCGATCATGTTAATAAGTGTCCTTTTCTTTTCATGTTAAATTTACCCTTTGTCAATCCCTTGTTCTCGCCATCTCTCACCCTCTCTCTTTCTCTCTCTCTAAATTGGGAAGGGGCATGTACCTTGCCCCCATCTCGCTACGCCACTGAGGGAAGCACGATCTCCCTGGGTTAGATTACAGCTGGGTGGGTGTAGGCACATAGCGACGAAGGGCAATTGGAGTTCAGCCTCAAATCCAAATACAAGATTATAAACGGGATAGTAGGGCTCAGGGATGGAGGGTTGTAAAGATGATACTCGAATATGTGCCGCGCCAAACCCCTTCATCTGTGTGTTACAAGAATACAGGCGTCACTGGAGAGTTTTGAGGGGATTCAAACAACTTTATCAGATTTGGGACATCATCTCCGAAAGTTTTCTGAAAATGGGATGGGGCCGACGAAGAGGGACGAATGCATAAACATATCATCGCATTAAATACTGGTAAAAAACTTGATTAAACAAATAAATAAACACGAACATACATTATTAAATGAATGAATACAATAAATAAACAAACTATAAAAAAAAAAAGATTCTAATAAATAACATGAATGAATTTTTTTAAAGCCATAGGCACAGACCCAAATTTGCCACATAGCTAAAAACATTGAATGAGGCATAGAACAAACATATCGCATGTCAGGCAATTGTCTCCAGACCAACAATATCTGATAACTCCAGCAAGCTCCATCATTCGCCCTAATTGAAAGCAAAGCATTAACCCCTATCAGGAACGTGTAAGCCCTCAGAGACTTGTCTCAAAATGTATGTGTAGCAGCAAGATGAGCTCATGAAAGTATTGCACAATTTCAATTTATGTGGTTTTCTCTCAACAAGTGAATATTGTAGCCTCATTGTGTACACATCAAATGGAGTGAACAATATTCAAATGCGAAAAGACAAATGACTGTAATTTTGCTAATAATTTTTAGTTGTTGCTTCCATACTTTGTTAAAGGAAATGTTTTTGACTTTTACAAGACTTTTAACCTTTTACATGTTTTTTGATGTTCAGCGTGCAAATCCCTGCAAGACCCTTTAAGCGATTAATAACCTCTTAAGCGTTCTATCAACCCTTAAGCTATCTATCAACTCTTGATTGAAATCACTTGCCTGTGATAATAACAGACGAATGGACAACAGCCGTGAACCTTTATATCAATTACTGGACGGGTTAAGCTCAGGGGCGGATTAAGGGTTCAGTTTATTAAAAAAAAAAGGGGGGGGGGGCTCAAAAAAAGTTCTGACAAGGAGGGAATAGATTCATGAAAACATTTATAAATATTTAATTAAATATAAATGGTTATCATATTTTAGGCGCTTGTTCTGGTCTAACACATGAAAAGGTGACTCGTGGACACAAGAACACATTATAGGCCCTTTTCTTCGTTTATGTACTCAAGGGATGTCAACAGGGGGCACGGATCGATACTGTTCTCTGTATCCGTCAGTGAGTAAAGCCCAATGGAGCGATTCATATAAAGAGCATGGAATCTCAGGGGTATTTAAACGCCCCTCCCATCCCATCCTATATAGAAGACTGTCTAAGCGGGTGCTTTGCCCGAACATTTTGGAGGTGAAGGTCAGACAAAATGTTCTTACAAGTTTGCCGACAGAAAATGATGCGCCTAAGCAATGAAATATTAAAATGGTGTATGAAAATGGGTTTATCTATCTTTTCAAATCAATACTCAATAGTATAAGTGATATCGCTGCCTTTTCTAGACCTTTAGTCAGTCATCAATATTTCTTTTCGGTTTCAAGTAACATATATTTTTTCCTCACAAAATATTTAAATCAGACAATCACGGTATCATGAGACCTATGTGTATTATATTATGAACCATCGGAGAAGGCGTAAGATCCCATGAAGAAAGGGTTATTGTTTGGTGCGCCTCCATACAATCAAATTATATTGAGATATAAGGAGGGGCATTAATTCTAACAATTGCGATCATAAGGAAGACTTGACAACTTATGATAATATATTTTACTACGTCTGAAATTCTCCAACATGGAAAAGATTTGAAAACATGAATTTCAAGCGGGGGTGCCGCGATACCCACCCACTTAGAGACGCCCTCGCCCACACTCCCTGATGTTGATACACTACACCACTGGTCGGAGATGAAGATTGACGCGAGCGATCAGGGTATGTTTACTGTCCATGAAATCTGATATTTACAGAGACCAGCGGTACTGGAAAAGGGCTGACTGTCAATACATAAATTCGTATACTGTATGTATGCATGGATTTACTAGCCTAGTAACTCCATGGTGTATGCTTTAGGTGGTGGGGTACATGCCCCAATCAAGTAGTGAACATTTAAGAGAAATATAAAGAGAGAGAGAGAGAAAAAGAAAGAGAGAAAGAGAAGGAAGAGAAAACGGGAGGGAGAGATGAAGAGAGGAGAAGGAAAGGGGGATAAAGTAAGAGATACAGATGGAGAGGGGAAAGTTAGTGTTAAAAGAAGATGCTAGACCCTCCTTATCATCCTGAATAATAACACGGCACGTATCTCCTCTAGCCAAAATTATTAAAGAAAATATAATAACCCATATACCATCGTGGTTGAGACATTTATCTTCAAGTCAACCATTAGTTTCCTCAAAACATTCGATATCTTCAGCCAAGTTCACTGAGGCTACATCACGTATTTGACCCTTCAACGTGTTCTATTTCCTTCTGTTCTGATTATTAAAAACAAAATACATTTCATTATCAAAAATGATAAAGCACAAAACGAAACTGGGCCACATCATTAAGTGGTATAATTTTGTTTGCATCATTGGCCAAAGAAGTAAAACTGAATAAACACCGATTCATAAAGCCAGTTGAATCAATGTCTTGCACTATTATTCAAATTCTGAGTCACTCTAATTTCTCAAAATTAATTGCGCGTCTCTATCATTAATTTGATTCCCCCTCTGCAAACTACATTATGGCCTATAATATATAGGTATTTATCTTCAGACAAAGATATATTCCCTCTTCTGGGGTGAGGTTTCGCATAAATAAACAGATTTTTCAACTGCCATGTTTTAATATTTTTTAAATAATGAGTTTCAATTGTTTCCATATGATATATTCAACA
>BEXV01001896.1:0-12119 GCA_003118195.1 Hemicentrotus pulcherrimus | reverse complement strand
GACCCCCCAAACTGGACAAAATTTCGAATTTTGAGACCAAAAAATAAATAAAAATGTCCTCTTACATAAATCGCCAGGGCCTGAATATAGGCTTTTGCCTGAAAACTGTATAGAACACGTTTACGTACAATTTGGACAAAACTATTGACAGACAATTAATGAATAAATGGTACCAGTGTTGTCTATGTCGTCACGTGACTAAGGCGTGCTTTAATTCAATATGGTGAGTTGATACAGTTATAAAACAGGACATCAACCAAACTGACGTTAATACATTGCACAACATTGATACTTACATCGATAAATCATTATCTTTACATTTCTTTCATTTTGAATACACATTGTATCTACGAGCTGCTACATGATTCTCTTTCAGAACAAATAAAATAATATACAAAATTATGATCTCCACGAGGCAAGGTGGGTAAGATTGAAGCAAATAAGTAAGAAATAAAATCATTTGGGTAGAAGATAAGTTTCTCCTGCTTTGTTTCCACATTTTAGTTTATTTTTAGCCCTTATTATTATCAGATGAAATCTAAAGCTTCCATATATGTTGATAAATATCAGGGTGAAGAAAGAAATACATGTCTAGAGGAGAACAAAGAAATAGGTAAACAGGTTTGGCATTAACATCCACTTTTAAATTAAAACGTAATTCAAATTAAAAACTATTAAATTGCTAGTCAGTGTATCACCAAAGACCTAGAGGGTTTTAACGCCCAGACCAGATCCTGCGTCCTCCACTGGGGCAAGGCTTCTTAACTGACCCTAGAAGAAGAAAAATAATGGGGTTAAGCTTTATGTAAGCTTGAGGTTTTATGAATAACAGAGGCTGTCCTTAAAATATTCACACATTTATATAATAAGCACAGAATGATAAACCATTATTTTCTACTTACGGATCGGGTCAGTAATTCAGGAACAATCTCATCAATGCCAAACTTTTGCAACAACAATCCCTTCTAACATTAGTGATGATTTGATCAAATTTATTTTACACAAATACACAACGTGAGTGTAAACCTTTGGCACTCGTTCAAACATAATGATACACTGTGTAATTTACAACATATGAGTCATTAACTCTTTTAGGTGTAATTATAGACTTTGCCCAGCCTAGACATTATATCAGATAATGGTGATTAATGGGAATGTATCATAATACCTGACATGTACTTCCACAAACGATCACATTTTCTGTTCTGATAAGACAAACTGCAGTTTAAAAGATGTACATAAACATCATAATCACTCTATAATACATGTAAAGCAAATTGAATTCTACTTGAATTTAATCCACACTATTGGTAATAGTTAAAGGGCCACTCTAACCAAACCGGGCTAAAAATTAAAGAAAAAAAAGACACGTAGAATAATTTTTGGCGGAGATTCGAACAGGACAGTGATTTCTCTTACAAATCATCATTAATTCTGGAATCTAGCTTTAAAAATGATGACTCAGAACGCTCAGAAAAAAAAAGCCCAGTTTCGGAGCTGTATTGCGCAATAGCATATGACGTCACTGCAGGAGCCTCTCTGGTGAAAATGAGGGTGACTTAGGCAATAAAATGTCTTTAAAAAGGCTAACTATGAAATTAGTTGGGAAAAACAAGACATTTATCCGCAAAATAATATGCACTTGATAATCCCAGTACGTTTCTTGCAATTTTGTCATTCCTAATTATGAAGTTATCAAATTATCAAATCAGACATGGCCGTAATGATGTCAATTGCGTCATCAAGCCACCTGATTGTATTACCTTTTTTCAAGGGGGTAACCTAGCAAGCGTGAGAGCTGTGAAAAATGGATGGTTATTATCATTTTTTGGTCAATTTGGAGATTTTTTGAAAAATCAGAGGCTGGAATAATAACAAGTAGATGTGTATTCATTTTAACATATTGCCTACTGAATTCTCTCTTTCATTTGGAAGTAATGCAGGAACACTGTCGTTCCTGTACGCAATGGGTTAATTAAACATGTTCATTAAAGGCACACTGTCCTACTTGTAGCTACTTGCTCCTTCTATATAGAAAACTTCCCCAATCGGTGCCTGTTGGTCCCCCCCATGATCCTCTTTTTCTTATGTTAAATGAGAGCTGAGTTAATGAGAAAGCCACCTGTCACAGTGACCTCGATGGCTCGCTGGGCGGTCTAATCCCTTCTGGCTGAAGAAGTAAATTCTGCCTTTAATATATAAGTTAACTAGTCAATGCTTTATTAAATCAATTGCAAAGTACATAATGAAGCTTTGTTTAAATATAGAAAGCACACTTTATGAATTGCACATAATCAAAAACATGTAGTACTTTTTCATTTGAACAACTACAGACAAAACAAAACAAAAGGAATGTTGTGATACAGAACTATACAAAAAAATCTAATAATCAACCTACAAGGTGTTGTAACAATAAGAATCAATAGCTTTTGATAAGCAACAGTAAAAAAAAATTTAAAAAATACACTTGATTACAATATTATTGCACCACATACGCCTCTTATGCCTTCTTCTCAGGGCATTTTCATCGTAAATGGTGGTATAATTTTCAAAATATTCCTACATTTCTAAAGTTTTAACATGCATATCAATCGTAAGGAAGTGAACATATATAAATATATATATATTATGGGGCAAATAATTCACGACAGGGGTAACGATAAGGGTAATAAATAGATGTATTTGAAGGGGATAATGGGTTAAAAACTTGTTAATTCCACATTCATTATAAAGTACCCGGTAGTAAAGACACATGTGTTTGTTAGTGAGGCACAGCTTATTTATAATTTTAAAATCTCAATAAACTATCTATTCTTCTCTAACTTTCAAAGCAAGGCTTATAGTAATTTGGCTGCATAATATGAATCAATAAGTATATAAACTATTTCATTGCATCGAAAATACACACTATAAGATATGAATTTAAATGAGTTCATGACTAGTACTGAATAAAAGACACCATAAACTAGCATTGCTACATGTTATACAACAACATAAAATGCAAAGAAACAACATAAACAACAATATAAGAACACATAAATCAATAGTTTTCAATTCCTTTTAAGTTCTTCACTACAATAAGTACACAATCCTCATGATATTTCACATATTCTTTATAACATCCCATGATGCAGCTGAAAAGTTGACAAGGATTTTGTTGGAATGTATACTAAAATATAGGTTCTCACACAAATCTTTACATTGCCTTGCAACCCTTTGTCATACTTTCAAGTACATTAATACATTCATTTTGAATGAGCACTACATGCATATTGTATCACTACAATATAGAAGCAAATGTATTTAATATGCTGTATAAGCATAGTGAAGCTTGGCGGCCACTTATATCACATTCTAAGATTTACTCCTATAACTTTGACATTTTTACCATTCTAAACATAAAATATAACACACATTTCAAGATAATGTCGTCTAAAATTGAAAGAACATGAAGTATCGTGCATGAATAGGCGCATGTGCACTTTTATACATGTACTTTTTGTAATTGTTAATCATACATATACCTGGTCCACAATGGTTAGGTTCCATAACATCAACAACTTACATGCACATTATACATGTTCATGTATTTAACATCTGTCCATATAATAAATATGAATAAGTGTTTCTATATCTAATTGGCAAAATATCAGTACTAACATAATCTCATGAGATCAAGCTTCTTTTAGCACTTGTCTACACTAAAGATTTAATGATACTGGTTAATCACATAAACCTATCAGCACATATCACCTCGAGTTGATCATACATTGCTATGAATAAATGTCTTACAACACACATTTACATGTACATGTACACGTTTGTAATCTATATATTTTACACTACATGAAATGTAAAAGGTAATCAATGGGTCAAGAAAAAAGGGAAAGTATTCATTTGAAATGTGACCTCTGACATGTCTCTCTTGACCTTATATCCATTCAGACCACTCCTGAGTCTGCTTTAGATGATGTCTCTTCGTCTTCTACTATTTGGGTATTGCTCCTCTCTCTGGAGTTGGATAATTCCCCATTTTCTCCGCTTGCCCCGAGCTCGTCCAGCTCCTCAGCTGTGATGTGTGTACTGGCAAGACTGTGGGATCACAGAGAAGATGAAAATCAATGATCGGAAGTGAGACAGGGAGAGAGGGAGAGAGAGATAGAGAGGGAGATAATGAGATGCTAGGCAGATGTAGTCAACCAGATTGAGGTACAGCTAACCTGGCCCCCACCTCCCCCCCCCCTGTCTTTTAAACAGTTCTGATTAATCACAAGTCTATTGGCATCAGAGATATCAGAGTGCAAAGTTGGGATTGAGAAGAGGACTTGCGATTGATTCAGATAAATCACTAATTTTTATAACACAGTGCACATGTGTTTGGGTGGGTGGATGGGTTGTGAGTGATGGGAACCAAGGACCCTCTAGAACTGTACCTTCACGCTCAAGGAACCTGTCTATAAAGACCACTTTTCTTGTCTCTCTTGAGTGGTCTTTATAGACAGGTTTCACTATACTTACACTTGGTCTTTCCAGTGTTGGCATTCTTTAGTGATCTCATCTACCTGATGCCTTAGCTGGCTCCTCTCTATGTTCATCTGAGCAAGGTGTTCAGCAAAGTCCACAAACTATGGTAGTCAGGAAACAAATAAACACGCATGAAAACTATAATGACATCATGCAAAAGTTTGTGAAGCCAGGGATCCGAAGTTGAAGTTATCTCGAAGTTGGACTTAACAATTATGGAAAGCTGTTAGCATCTATGAAAACATCTTAGCATAAAATGCTGATTCAAATCATTCATATTTTCTATTATCAAGGAGACTTCATATTCTTGATGTGGAATTTGTGGAATTTATAAAATGTCTAAAATGGCTCTCCATAGTATACAAGTCCAACTTAGAGTCAAGTTTC
Organism: Hemicentrotus pulcherrimus; assembly: GCA_003118195.1. Classification (NCBI taxonomy): domain Eukaryota; kingdom Metazoa; phylum Echinodermata; class Echinoidea; order Camarodonta; family Strongylocentrotidae; genus Hemicentrotus; species Hemicentrotus pulcherrimus. The sequence continues at coordinate 7,208 of BEXV01001896.1, read as the reverse complement.
ACTTAGGCTCTTTGTGAAACACCCCCTCTGGAAATATTCATGCCTACAAAGAAATGCAATTATGCTTATGTGTTATGCACGATACAAAAACTTTAATTATTATTGTTCTCATAATTATTATCATCACCATTATGAGTATTATTATTATTACTATATTATCATTATTATCATTAATATTAATATTATCATCACCATTACTAGTATTATTTTCATCATCATAAGTTAGAAGACCTTTACAGAATACCATTCTATGGCAGAATTTTTCTCCCTACAGGGTTTGTAAGATTCACTATTTTTTTAGAACAATAAGATTACATATCCCTAATTTTACAGGTATAAAAATGCAAAAATAAAAGAATAATATTTAGAAATGTATTATACATCCTCGCAAGCCATCTGCAGCATGCTATAATTGAATGCACACATGCATCTTACATAGCATATGAAGAGAGATTACATCTTTATAGCGCTGGCAGAAAAAGTCTTGCTTAATAACTTTACTGATTTTCATGCTTGCAAATTTTCAGGGCAAGGAAAATATTTATGAATATCATCTACATGTACCTGTATGCAGAAATTCAATATGATTAATATTCTACAAGATAATTGTGTAATACATGAAACTTAGAAATAAAAAAGCTTACCGTTAATATATCTCTAAATGTACACAGTACTATGTAAATACATGAACAAGTAATAATGTAACATGTTTGAATTATTTTATACTACAGAGAACTGCCTTTTGATTTGCAATGGACTTTTCTTGTACATGTATGTTACAAGTTTATTAAAAAAACATTATCAACTTGGTAAAGAAAACAAAAATAAAAGGACAAACACAAACATTAACATGGATAATAAAAACATGCTAAAATTACATATATAATTGCTGATCCAATGCATAAGCTTACTTAATATTTTGATGTGTATGCAGCATTCAATTATTTTTCCATGGCACTTATAATGAATATGGTTGTATAAATCAACAAAGACATGATGAAAATGAATATATCATGAGAAAGGTGGACATGTCTTTTTTAGTTTGTTATGCATGAGTGGCATTTCCTGTTTTTAGACTCCCCTCAGAATTTGTCAGTAATTAGACTTGATTTTGATATTTAATTATCACTACAGCAAAGCAGTTTCATCTGGTTTCATCTGGTTTCATCTGGCGGTAAATTATCTTTATAGCGCCTTAGAGAGTGAACTACAGTTGCCTCAATTAGTGTCATCTTAGATCTGTCACTTAAAAGGTAATCTAGAACTTGTTTTGGAGACTGTAGCTCATCAACATGCAGATTATTGGTTAACATGCTACATGCTTTCAAGATCGCAATGGCCATGTAATAATAAAACGACACTTACAAGAAACATGAAAGGACATCAAAAATTGAAAGTAGGTGAAAAAGAAAAAAAAAACGATTAAACTTGAATTGTTACAAGGGTAAAACAAAAAATATTTGGATACATACATGTACATGAACTTTCCACAACCAAATTTTGACTTTGTTAAACTGGTATAAAATATCATCAAAAAGTACCCCTGCAAGTATCAAGATAGAAGAAAATGCTCTATTAAGTATTATACAGAACTTTGAAGAGAGAACATATTCTTTTCTAAATTTCCATGTTGAATTTGACACTAGTTATTTTCACAATGCAACTTTTTTTTTTTTTTTTTTCCGGTTCCAGGACAAACATCCTTCAATAAACATCCTTTAATAAAAGTACTACAAAATAAATGGCAGTTTGCTTACTGATTTGGGCACAAAAATGGTTAATAGATGGTAAATATATTCATGTACAATATGTATAAAGGTATACTCCTAAATGGATGATATGGTACTTTTCACAAAACTTGTCATCAGTGACAAATGACAGTTTTTGTTATAAGCTACTGATTGGTTGGTTATCAGCAGATTTGTCACTGATTTGTGTCATTTGTCATTGTAAAAGGCTTTGTGAAACATGTCCCTGGTGTTTGGTGAGAAAATGACAACTTGGTTGATGAATGAATCCAACGGTTAGTTATATAGAATAAAGAACTACACGTAAAAAATACTGCTCGCTTGAAATGAAAAGGTTAGGGTTATGATTCATTCACAAATTCAATTCCTTCATTTTCATTCAATCATCTACTTTATTTCTATGGCAGCATACAAATACGATAGGAGAATTTGGAAATAAGGAGATTCATACAAGAAAATAACATAAAATACTACATGGGGATCAATGGTTTTCTATACATAAAAGTGTTAGTACATGAGCATCTGAATGGAAAAGTAGTTAAGAGAAAAAGAGATGTTATTTGAAACAAGAGATATAATTTGTGCCACACAGAATGAATTTAGAATGTTCAAAGTCTAAGAAAGTTTAAGACACTGTATGTCATGAAATACCATATTGGTTGAACACTTTAAAACACTAAGACCCGTATTCTGAAGTCATGTCTATTGTGTAACTCCTGTTTAACTAAACTGTTGTCTAAGTTCTGTCTAAGTCTCGTCTAACTTTAGTCGCGAAGTCGTGTCTAACTTTTTTTAAAAGGTATTACAAAGTTATGGTAAATTTGTAAAATTGGCTGGAGAGGGATTCTTTACAATTTTGATATATTGGGATGCCCCTGTTGATGTATTATAAGCACTAGAAAATTTAGCCCCTAAATCACTTCTGATTTGAGAAAAATGGAATATCTAATTTTATTGGTGCTCCTGGTAAATGTTGATAAATTTCAAATAGCGCTTGCGACCATGACAGTCTCAGAATATGCAGTTGTGATATATAATTCCCAGAAGGGAACAGCCAATTAGTTGATTTTAGTCAAGAAACATTGATTTGTACTTAAATTAAAATCTTGACCTTGAGAAGTAGCTATACAATGTTAAAAGTTTATTATTTACAATTTCATAGCTTTAGACTTGATTTCAACAGCAACAATGATCACTGAATATTGTAGGATCGCATATACTTCCAATATGTTCACTTGAACCAAATTCATGACCCCATACCAAAACTTTGTATTACCTTTAACTATTCTTACCTAATGGTGATATCTTGGAAATTCCATAATTTCTAATAAACTATCCATTCTGTTGGAGAAGTTTCTTTCCTGGATTTCTGAGGCACTGATAAGTGATACTTAGAGTGTTTTTTACTGTGCGCCAGTGCAGTACACGTTCTTACGTACGTACACGTACATTCAGTCTAGTCATGACGTCACGATTATCTGGTGCGCTCACCCATGCGCATTGTGTCAGAATTCATGCCTACTGGGCATGCACAGAAGTCGTGACTAAAGTTCAGAATGACTTTGTAGTTAAACATGACACAGACAGGACTTAAACAGTTGTTTAGTATAGACGTGACCTAGACATGACTTCAGAATATAAAATTTAGTAAGACATGAATTAGACACGACCCTCGCTTTTAAGTCCTGTCTGACTGAACAGTTGTTTAACTTTAGACATGACTAAGTTAGACACGACTTCTGAATACGGGCCTAACACCTAAAAATAAAGAGTTAATTTACATGTACATGTAGCTGGACTTTAGTTAATCTCAAGTATTTTTTCCCTCAAAATTGTAGTATTCTAAAAATCATAATTCATAAATGGGTATTTTCATGAGACTTTATCAACATGAAATTACATGTCCTATGTAGTAGAGACTGAAACTTATTAAGTCGTCCTAATGTAGGGGAAAGGAGAGGGGTCATAATGATTATGATGATGATGATGATGATGACAATGATGATAGTGCTGATGATGGTATGAAATCTATAATGACACAAGATGAAATGTAATGATCAATCTACTATTTTCCTGCTGACTTACTTGTACTCCAGCACGCTTTCCATTTTTCTTCATTTTCTCCTGGATTCATTTTACAAAAGAACATCCAAAATATAATTCAGAAATGAAGGTTAGATTAGCTTTTGTTTAGTTTTTCATGCAGCATGAAAAGGTCAGGTGATAGCGTATGAATGCTATACTAGACTAGATATGCCATATGCTTCAATTTTAATGCTGTTTAATATTTTCCACCACATGCGGAAGAAAAATGGGCAATTTGAAATGACTTTTAATGAAAAAGTGCCTGACTTTATTTGCAAGTGTTAAATAGCATTTTATTTTCCCATGGGAAAAAAAGTTGACAAAAGATTCCTGACACAGAGAGCCCAGAGCCGCGCTGAACTAAATGAAAGCTAATGCCAAGATTTTCTTCCATCTCAATGTACAATGTACATCTCTTTTAAAATCTCTCTTTTCACTTTCTCACCCTCTTCTTTTTTTCTTCAAACTCTCTCTCTCTTTCTCTCTCACTCTCTCTCTTCTTCTCAATCTCTCTATTCAATTCCACTTTTTTTCCTCTCTCTCTATCTTTCTTCCTCCCCCTTTCTCCTCCCCCCCCCAATTTGTTTTTTTCTCTCTCTCTCTCCCTGTCTCTTTCTCTCTCTTTTGTATCTTTCTTTCTCTCTCTCTCTCTCTCTCTCCCTCCTCTCCATCTCTCCCTCTGTCAACTTCTTGTTATCCCTTTCACTCTCCCTGATGCCTCTCTACTTCTCTTTCTCCTCCCTTCATTCCTTTCCTCCCAACTTCTTAAAATACCATACCATATCTGGACGGAGTGTGCACACTCCGTGAAAACCACACCCCGTTTCACAAAACCTGTTATGGATCATAAATGCCACAAGTCTACACAAAATTTGTTAACAGCCAATCAAATGCAACAATTTCAGTAGCTTGTAACTATCATTGCAGATAATAAGTTTTGTGAAACTGGGACCAGGGTACTCACGTTGACGGCTTGCTTTGCTCCTTTCCGTGCTCCTTTTTCAATCTGTTGCAGTTGCTCCTCCTCCACGCCAGTCTCGATCAACGTCTCCCTCATCCTGGTCTTCTCCATCTCATAGTCCTCGTTGACCTGCTCCAGCTCATAGCGATGTCTATTAAAAAAAAATGGACATTGAAGTTAACAACGTCAACTACAAAATGGGTCAATTCTATGTCAATTTAATAATGATTATGCCCTACATTTTGTTATAGTTGTAGGAATGAGACATAGGTAAAACAAAGAATGATCATTTGGTTTGAGGTCACGAACTGGACAAGATTTTGCTAGAGAGAGGTCAGAACAAGAAATGACCATCAAAGAAGATGTACTGGTACGCATCACAAATTGCAATTTTTACCCTTCCTCCCTTTCTCTCTTTTTCTGTTGTCATCTTTTTCTCTCTATATCTTTCCCACTCAGCTACTCATTCCCCCCCTGCTCTTTCTCTGTCCATGTCTCTGTTTTGTTTTTGTTCAATTTTGTCTGTATTTCTGCTTCTTTACATCCGTCAACTGTGTAACACTTTCTCTGTCTCTCAGTCCGTCTCTCTCTCTTTCTCTCTGTCCCTCTCCCACTCTCTCCCTTTTGTAAGGCTTGAATACTTGGTGTCTTTCAAGATTCTGCGGATCTTCATACATCTCATCAACTTTCTCTATCTCTGCCCCCCCCCTCTCTCTCTCCTTTTCCATCTCCCTCTCCCAATCTCCCCCCTCTCTCTCTCTCTCTGCCCCTCTCCCGCTCTCTCTCTCCCAGCCATAAGGCTTGACCACTTACTGTCTTTCAACATTCTGCAGTTCTTCGTACATCTCATCAGCTTTGGTCACTGCCGCGTCTCTCTCCCTCTCTGCATCCCTCAGCTCTCTTTCCAGCCTTGCCAGCTCCTCCAGAAATTCATCAATGGCCTCCGTGTCTTCGTCGTCACTCACGGACGACGCCCCGCTGTCATGATCACTGTCGTTGTTGGTGTTCGCGCGGCCTCGGGCACGGCTTGCCAGCGTGGCAGAACGAGTCATGTTCATGGGTGCACCATTGCTCTGAGGAGGAGGGACAATAAAGACTTTGTTTAACTCATTATCTACTGGAACTGAACGGTTTATGTATTAAGCCTTTGGCAATAACAAAATTCGGCAGTTAACCAATTAATTGGAGGTATAACAGAAATAATTGGAAAGAAAATATGTATCTTTCGTTTGTGGCAAGTACAAGAAGGAAATATTTCACTTTCTAGTACATAATAAAATGATAATACCTAAAATTTAAAGCAATTCATGAAACAAAACTGAGGTTCCTAAATTTTTCATAATTTCATTTTAATAATTTCACTCGTAAAAATGTCAAGAAATATATATAAAATACCCCCTCTTTTCTTTCTTGGAAGGTGAGAATATACATGTGCAGTACCAGTGTAAATGAACAATACATGTAGCATCAATGCCTACCAAAGCTACTGATAAACTGAGTGAGCTCAGATAGAAATTAATTACCCAGGTATTTCCTAATTCATAATCACTTACAAAAAGTTATTCATTATCTTCATTCTAATGCGCATTAATGTTTTAATTTCTGCAATGTTGCATATGACTTTTTTTTTTTTTTTTTCCTGCCTGTAATTCCATTGTAAATCACAATTTATGACTGTATACTGTATTTCTTTTCTGCAATGGTTTTAATTCACACCAACTTTAATGAGTCTCCTATATTTGCAAGTGAATATATAATCATCTTCCCTTTCAAGTCGTCTTTATACTAAAGGGACTTGGTAACATTGTTCAGATGAGAGAAAGGGGTGCTAAGGTAGTGACTACAATGCTAGATGTACAATTAAAAATATGAGTGAAAACGGACCGTTATTAATGATACAAATTGGGAAAAACTGATCTGATCGATTGCTTAATTCTCCCAACTATATTATTACAATTTGATTACATTTTAGGTGAATGTAAAATGTCACAAAGCAATAAATTGGCTCTACATACCATTCCAAGTGTTGAAAGATTTTTAATAGCATGTTATATGTCTTTTCTTCATGGAAAAATGGTTGGGAGAATTTACTGTTAATCACTGTAAGAGGGTGTTGCACAGTGACACCTTCAAAGAAAACCATAGATATCTTTGTGGTTTGAGAATTTGTTCAGGTTTTTTTTAATGTCAGAGGGCTAGTACAGTAGAAGGAATATGATAAGTAACATTTTATACAAATATTAAGTAATTTTTTCATCAACCTTCAATGATGTTAGTAATTTGAATATTACATGAATGTGTTTGGATGAAACTTGTAATGCGTTCATCTAGAATATACAAAAGTATTAGTAATATAAAATTGTTAGTTAGACTGTGGTTATTTTGTAGTGTCAAGTCCAATATTCAGGAAAATA
>BEXV01001895.1:74110-84511 GCA_003118195.1 Hemicentrotus pulcherrimus | reverse complement strand
CAAGGTTATCTGTATCTATCTTGATTTACTTTGGGGCTTTTGAATTGAAATTATTTATAGGCACCTTGAGCAGCTCTAGAGGTGGATATGTGTGATTTTTCAATATTGACACTATGATAATGTATTTTTCAGGGAGTTCTGTTGGTCACCTGCAAGCAATATCATTAGTTATTGGACACCTGAAGAGAAAGAGAATCCGGCTAGAGTGACGCTGATGGCCATCCCATCTAGGAAAGAATTGAGAGTCAAGAATCTCTTCAGTGTAGCTGACTGTAAACTCCATTGGCAGAAACAAGGTCATTACATGTGCTGCAAGGTGGATAGGCTCTCCAAGAGCAAAAAGGTTAGTAGTCGTATTCTTTATAATCATTTGGAACTACTTGATATGATTAAAAAGAAAGTTTACTTGCTCACAACAGTATCATGAATTTTATTATGAAACTTACAAAATCATCCATGTTTCTGCCACATCATGTGACTTGTTCAGTTGTTGCTTGGAGTCTAAACAAATGGCTGAGAGTAAAACCTTTCCGGTCCTAGAAGCAAGACTACCCATGCTGTCTTACAGCCATGTAGTCTTGTGCCGACAGACCAGATACATACTTTACATGGATTTCTTGATAACTTGAAAGCTTTTTATCATTCCTTAGGGGGTCTAGTTTAATATCTATAACAAATAGAAGACAAGTGTCATAGTGGAGGATACTTCCCTGTGTCAAATTGCAAATTGAAAAATGTATATAGGTGGTGTCAGACACACTGTTCCTGATCCATCTTGAATGACCTAGATAATCTCGATATTTCACTTACGTAGGTGACAGACAGGCTGCATATTATGTAGATAATTGATGGGCCAGTCCACATGAGCCTTTCACGTAGATAAGCATTGTGACATCACACGTTTAATCAAGTGCATGTTATGATAGTGCGTTAGAAACCATATGCCTGCCAATCATCCAGTTAAAAGTTGACCTTACACTGACCTTTAACGGGAATCTTTTTGGGAGAAATTTCAACATTGGTGACAGACATAAAAATCCTGTGAAAAATCTTGATAAGGGAGAATCTTCTTGGTTCGTTGTAGGATATTTTGCTGGATCATTCTTGGAGGTGTTCGCAGGGTTTTTCACGGGATAATTGCAGACAGACGGCCAAATATCTAGATAGCCATTTTCTAGATAATTGGCCTCTGTCTGACACTGCCTCATGACTGTATCTGCTAAAAGACTCTGTTTCTAAATCATTGTTTTGCTAATTTCTAGTAGTTTGAAGCATAATAATTAAACTTTGTACAGGATTCCTAGAGTTGAAGAATCATCAGATATCATCTACCGGTAATTTTTCTTTCTTTTCAGAACCAATTCACCAACTTTGAGATCTTCCGAATGCAAGAGAAGCAGATTCCAGTGGATTCGATTGAAGTGAAAGAAACCATCATGGCGTTTGCTTGGGAGCCTACAGGAAACAAGTTTGCTATCTTACTTGGGGAATCCCCTCGAATCTCAGCAAGCTTCTACAACATCAAACCAAAGNTTCACCAACTTTGAGATCTTCCGAATGCAAGAGAAGCAGATTCCAGTGGATTCGATTGAAGTGAAAGAAACCATCATGGCGTTTGCTTGGGAGCCTACAGGAAACAAGTTTGCTATCTTACTTGGGGAATCCCCTCGAATCTCAGCAAGCTTCTACAACATCAAACCAAAGGGAAAAGTGGAGCTTATCAGTGAGTCTTGAAGCGCTTATTTTTATGAGGCTTTTATTTTCTCACATTTGTGAACTGTCGGGTTATGAATAAACAGCATGCAAAAATGTGCTGCGAATGTAGTTGTGACTAAGTAGTGTAAAAAGCGTGTGTCAACTATTATGAAAGCAGCAACTTGTAAAAATGCGGGTGTCCTTGTCATCAGGGCAAATATCTACATGTGAAAATATTTGCTTTTACTCTTATTTTGATGTTCATAGTTGGGGATACATTACTAGATAAATGTTTCAATATATTTCGATTAGATTCTGATGACAATATTGGTAATTTTGTTAAGCCATGTTTCTGCCACATCATGTGACCTGTTCAGTGGTTGCTTGGAGTCCAAACAATTGGCTGAGAGTAAAACCAATCCGGTCCTAGAAGCAAGACTACCCATGCTGTCTGACAGCCATGTAGTCTTGTGCCGACAGACCAGATACATACTTCACATGGATATCTTGACAACTTGAAAGCTTTTTATCATTCCTTAGGGGGTCTAGTTAAATATCTATAACACATGGAAGACAAGTGTTATAGTGGAGGATACTTCCCTGTGTCAAATTGCAAATAGCAAAATGTTGATAAGTATATAGGTGGTGTCAGACACAATTTTCCTAATCCATCTTGAATTACCTAGATAATCTCGATAATTCACTTACGTAGGTGACAGACAGGCTACAAATAATGTAGATAATTGATGGGCCAGTGCGTATGGGCCGTTAACGTAGATGAGCATTGTGACATCACACGTTCAATCAAGCACAGGTTATGATAGCGCATTAGAAACCATATGACTGCCAATCATTAAGTTGAAAGTTGAGCTTACACTGACCTTTAACAGGATTCTTCGGGAGAAATTTCAACATTGGTGACAGAAGGAAAAATCCTGGGGAAAATCTTGATAAGGGAGAATCTTCTTAGTTCGTTGTAGGATATTTCGCAGGGTTATTCGCGGGATAATTGAAGACAGATGGCCAAATATCTAGATAACTATTATCTAGATAGCTATTTTCTGGATAATTGGCCTCTGTTTGACACCGCCTTATGACTATATCTGCAAAAAATCTCTGTTTCTAAATCATTGTTTCGCTCATTTCTGGTACATTGAACCATAATAATTAAAATTTGTACAAGATCCCTAGAGTTAAAGAATCATCAGATTTCATCTACCAGTACTTTTTTCTTTCATTTCAGAACCAGTTCACCAACTTTGAGATCTTCCGAATGCAAGAGAAGCAGATTCCAGTGGATTCGATTGAAGTGAAAGAAACCATCATGGCGTTTGCTTGGGAGCCNTCTACTCCGGAACTGTGGGAGATATTAAGTTTTCCTTACATTACATTTTCTTTCGGGTCTTCCGCTTCTTTTAAAACAACTTTTTCGAAAATCGGACCTACCGATACAAAGTCACATGACCTTCACATGACCTTTTGTCTTTGCATGTCAGCCCGAAAATCGCTAATTTTTGTGATTTGTGTACAATACATATGGAAATATAATTTTTCATAAAAAGAGATAAAACATTGATTATTTGGTCCTGTTTATAGTTCATGAGTTTGTTTTGGAGTTCAAATTAGTTGAACTATAGTATCAAACAATAAGATACATAAGTTAAAAAAACATAGAAATACGTAAGAAATTATCAAAACAATAGATAAAATAAGGAATAACCTGGCTCATTCAAAACTTTTTTGTTGTATCGTTATTCCAAATGGTCTAAAAATATATGTAGTGAATAAAAAAGCTTAAATGATTTATGGGGAAAAATGTGAATTGTATAACCTCATTTGCATAAATTACCATAAATATACAAATAAGTAAGTTTTCTGCCTTAGAAAGACCTCAAATAGGGTTAATGGTGATATTCACGAAGTTGATCTCAACAAGTTTTATTTGCAAGATTGACAACTGATAAAACACTGTTATTTTGCAATTCATTAAATTTTGTTGGCATAAAAATGACTGTAATATACAGTTGTCCAATTGATCTGATTTTAGGTGCCTGGTCCAAGTTGAGGGTGTTGAACCTCCTGATCAAAAGAGTAATGAAGTCTTTTGTTAATATATGACATTCAGGTTGACAATGCGTACTGGATCTGGAGCTTCCAGGGTAAGCTGCTGCAGAAATGTGACCGAGAGAGATTCTGTCAAGCGCTCTGGCGTCCTCGGCCACCATCACCGCTCACAGAAGAGAAGATCAAGGTTTGTACCTCACATTTGAACTAAATTTTATGGTAAACGTAGTTTTGGGCATGCTGCCCCTGAATTGTGGAACAGCATCCCTTATGATATTAAACATATGGATACCATGTATAAGTTCAAAATATCTTAAAAAACATATCTTTTTAGTAAGAGGGGAATAAATCCTACACACAGGTCCTTCTGTGTAGAATTCGACCGTACTGTGTAAAATATTACCATGCAGTATATTTTCTTTTTCCTTACTAGTATTTACTTTTTCTTTTTCATTTTTTCTTACAGTGCATAGAGATGTTTATCAAAATGTATTATTGGCTTTATAAGAACTGTACTATTATTATTATTATTATTCATGCCATCACAGTTTTATGTTTCTTTCATGTTTTGATATAGTAACGAAACCATCTCATCGGATCTCATGGATTAATCACGATTGTCATTTTTAGCTTGTATGAGCCTTATAAATTATGATTTTTTATATTCTATATTTCTGTGCTGGTTGATTGAAATTTGATTTTCACATTTTTAAAGCTTTATCATTCGTGTAATTTGTTATTGTGGTAAAAGTAAAGTTACAAAGAAAGAATTCAGCCATGTTTCTGCCACATCATGTGACCTGTTCAGTGGTTGCTTGGAGTCCAAACAAATGGCTGAGAGTAAAACCAATCCAGTCCTAGAAGCAAGACTACCCATGCTGTCTGACAGCCATGTAGTCTTGTGCCGACAGACCAGATACATATCTGTTGGAAATATTGGCATATTCCTAACAGTTTCCTGCCTAAAGATGTCGTTTTATGTACTATGTCTTTATACTGCCACAAGATTGCACCTTATCACAGAGTTGGAGCAGTTTATTTGGCTCTAAACAGATGATATGTTCTTGTGTGGAAGAAAAGTTTGTGACAAAATGTCATGTTTTATTTACAGGAGATCAAGAAGAACATGAAGTCTTACAGCAAGATATTTGAGATCCAGGATGCCAAGAAGAAATCCAAGGCCTCAAAGGTAAGATACAGGCATGCCAGTTAGAATTGACCAGAGGACCTGAAAATCACCTAGAATGAGCTATTCTGTACACAAAAAAGCCTAAACTATGGTCTGTAAAAAACTCCCCAGGGCCTAAATTCAGGCTTTTGCCTGAAAACTGGCATACCTAAAGATATGAGACTCAGAAGAAAGCAATATTCTATAGGCTGTTCTGTATTTTCACAAGGCTTTTAATTTTGTTATTTTAAAAATGTATTAAAATGAGCTTGCAGTGTAGGCGCGAACTATAAGAAGCCTGTGTTTATTATCACAAAAGAATGATTCACAAAGGTGTCGGGAGGCCCCGTCATCAACATGAATATTATATTCTACAGTAGGGACTTTTAGATTTGCACGTCGACAGCTTTGACTGCAACATGTGACGTCATTTTAAGCCACTGCGCATGCGTCACGTCGTCTCTGTCGGCCATCGAGAATGCGTCAACCTTGATTTTCCTAAATCTAGTACGGTCCTAGTAAATGCAGCGTGCGCATAAAATATACAGTTCCTCAAGTAGACAAAGGAACATCCCTTCCCTGCTATTATGTAAAAATGTGTTAAACAGGTGTCACATGCATATAATAGCAGTGAAGGGGGTGTTCTTTTGTCTACCACAGCAATTGTTGAGGGTAGAATGAGGAACTGTATAATTTTATCCTCTTTCTTTGTCCGTGATGTTCATAGTGTTACTTCCTGCATGCATGTATATCGTCGAGTGCAATCTAAAAGATTTCTAATTGTAGTCAACATGGGCAGTTGAGTACGTTGACAGGCATGATCAGTCTGCGTTCGTCGTGTTCTCGTCCACTCAATCTAAAAATCCCTAATAATACAACATCAACATCAGATCTGCACTCCTAAACTACTTGATTATGTAAAGTCTCCCCCCTCCCCTAAAAAAAAGAAAATGGGGGGGGGGGTGGGGTTCAAGTTATTAATCTCTCTGAGCAAATATGCGACTCCTCAAACAGACAGCAACTGCAGTTCAAATGTCTTGTATCAACACTTTGATTTCAAATTAATATCAAAGCACAACATCTAATTTTTTCAGTTTATAGAATATGGTAATGGAATGTCATAACTTTCTCATATTAGTTACATCATTTTCTTTCTTTCTATGTATTATAAATGAATCTCTAATATGTTTGTGTCTTCCAGGAGCTGATTGAACGCCGTCAGCAGCAGATGAACGACTTCAAGGAGATCGTAGAGAGAATGAAGAAAAGATATGATGCTGAGAAGGAGACCAGATTGGGACTACGTGATGGTCAGTATCTTTATTCAGGCAGAAGGATACATTGAGGCTTAACCATTGGAGATTGTGTGGCTACCATTTACCACACAACACATTTTTATCAATATCGGATACTTGTTCAAACTTTCAAATCAATGTCGACCACCCTTCCTGTATACATTTTCTCACTCTTTCAGCAACATAGAACATTATATTCTCTTAGGTCTTCATCAGCTCCTACCATTGTCATTCCCAAATCCTTTAAACAGGCTGGTGTCAAATCCTTTCAGTCCTTTGTTCCACGTCTATGGAACAAACTCCCCTCGTTCTTAAGAAACAGTACTTCACTAGATTTCTTCAAAAACAACTGAAAACTTACCTGTACAACTCCCTAAATTGTCGATAGTCTAAGAGACAGCGCCTTGTATCCTTTGGAAAAGGCGCTATATCAATCATATTGTTATTATTATTATCACACATTTCCTCCGTTTTCGTAATCAGTAGGAGAACACTTCTCCTGTGCAGCAAAGAAAATCCTACCTTGTCTTAGTGTTGGGTGTTATGAGTTGTTAAGTGGTATTGCACTGCTGAAACCATTTTGGATTCACTGGTTTAAGACATTTATTGCACCAAAGTGTAGGAAACTAATTGTTGGTGTAGATAGACAGTGTAACCTGTAATAGATTAATACATCACAATTTGCTTGCTTACTTGCAATAAAGAGAGCTGAGCATGTGGGACTCTCGAAATCTAGATAAATCTCTGTTCAGCCATGTTTCTGCCACATCATGTGACCTGTTCAGTGGTTGCTTGGAGTCCAAACAAATGGCTGAGAGTAAAACCAATCCGGTCCTAGAAGCAAGACTGCCCATGCTGTCTGACAGCCATGTAGTCTTGTGCCGACAGACCAGATACAATCCTTAATTGGAATTGAACCAGATTAATGCTCTAAGTTAATTTCCTTTTAGATGTAAACATAGGTGTGAGTTGCTTGACTAGTTTCACATGCATTTTAAAAAGAAATAATGTTTTGAACACTAACTTGAAAGTCAAACTGAGGCGTTGTTTTCTGTTCACAGTGCTGTTGAGTAGGGTATTGAGATTGACCAATGAAAATAAGCCATTAATGGAACTGCATGATGTATGAACCTCAGTCATGTGGATGTTAAAGTAAATCTCTCCTATTTTTGTGTTTCTATCAGGTGTGGATACCGATGAGCTTGAACACGATGATGATAACGAGGAGGAGGTAGTCGAATTCTTTATTGGAGAAGAGAGCACTGAAGTCGATGAATTCGAACACGAGTAGCCGAGACGATATCCCACCACGTTTTGAATCCTAGAGGATCTTGAGAGTCATCCTCTGGGGTTGTCGCCTGCCTGCCTGCCTTCCTGTCAGTTTGTGTGGAGAGATCAAACAAAGAAAGAGTGACGAGTACACCTCACCATATAGACCAAGAAACCATTTGAACTGGTCTATATCTCTTGTTTATATTATCTGAATTGGTAGTAGGTATATTAGAATTGTTGTTGAATTTCTGTGTGAAAATTGTTCATTGCATTTAATCATTATTTACAAGCCTTTAAGGAACTTTTTATCACCTTTAAGTTACACTTTTTTCTCTACAAAGTAATAGACAGAAGTTTGGAATCTAACTTATCTTTGTAATATATTGCTAATAATACCACAATATATATTGAATTAATACGTAACTCTTCTGATAAGTATTAAGCAGTTACAATTGATTTGGTGCCATTACAGAGGGAACTTCAGTACACACTGCAGATTTCTTCTTTGAAGAAGAAAGTTTTTTTATCTGTAGTTGTCTTCAAATCTGTAAGGATTTTGAATTTAGTAAAGTAAATCTCTCAGAGAAGTTAGGTATATTATATTTATTCATCTCCATATCTATCAATTCATTCCAATCTTCTGTGATATCATTTTTGTTTTGTTTGAGCTAATAATTGCTCAACGATGTGTTTGTTAGATAACACATGCCATTTGTCAGAATTTGTAGAGCTGCTATTTTACTGGGTAGAGAGATCGTTTCCCTTTCATAAGAACGTAATTTGTTCAACATCATGTGTCCTAAAGACTCAACATTATCGTTTGTCCCTAACATGCCTTCATTGTATTAGTATTTGCTCAGAGATAAATGGTCCAATGGTCCATGAATCTATGCTTGAGGCTAGTAACATTCACCAATCATGCACAAAGTCAACCACTCAAAATTATGGAAAGAATAAACAAACATGGTGTAGGTTGAACAGACTAAGAACTCTAGGTTCTTCATGGAGTTGTAGCTGCCATGTGAAAGGAAGTGTTAGATCAGCCTCTTCACACGTTACAGCTGGCTCTGACCATCATACCAGTCTCAGTGATTGTGACTGGCACTGCAAAGCTATTAAGTTTACCAAGAACAACCAACCAATGTTTGGTGGAAGATTAGAAAATGTATTCAATTGTGGCATTGAGTGGAGGGTAAACTGTACAAGAATCCTATGCGAGTCTTCTTCATGTCCAGTTCATGTGAATTCAAATTCAACATCCATTATTTGTTCTAGTTGCAACGATCACTTATGTAAACGACACTGGAAGCAATACAGAATGCTTCTATGCCGGGCTCTTTTGATAAAAACACTTCTTTTGTCTAAATTATCACAATATACTTCGAAAAGATATTGTATGAGGAATGCACGTTCATCAAGCAGTTTGTGGGTAACAATGTGTCATTGTGCCACACGTTATGGCATGTACCCAGACCCATTTAGGATAGCATAATAAAGAAACTCTTTAGATTTAACAAATGTGAGATTTTAAAATGTCTTTATTTTGTGTGTAATTCAGTTTCTCTACATCTCTTGACCATCTATATTCCCTCTTTCTCCCTTTTCTCTCTCACTCTCTCTCTTTTGTCCGTCTATTTTCCTCTCTCCTCGTGCTCATGCACTCATCACTTTATGTACTCGGTCTGTACACTTTGACAATGGTTCAAGAAATATCATGTTTTACAGGTATATTTCTGTAGCCTGTTTTTTCATTCTCTGGTCTCTTTCTCAAATATCAATTTAACACATCAATAAAGTACATATATACACATGAATATGATGAATATATAAATTTATTACATGAACATACATACGTATAATATATGAAAAAAAACTTTGGTAGACAATCATATTGCCTTGTTTAGAACAAATTCATTGATATTGCATTAAAATGAATTTGTGGATATCCTTAAAGCAAGTCTCTTGAAAAATGTACAGGCAATGTACAGGCAATGTACAGGCAATGTACAGGCAATGTACAGGCAATGTACGGTAGATAAAATGCCTTTCACAAGTACAGTGCTGGAGCTTGGGCCCGTGACCTTGGCATCTCTAGGTAAGTGTTGAAACCAGTCGGACATGTCATCTTGATCATTACTTTCTCTTTGAGAAGACAGTGAATTGAAGGGATATTTTTCTGACTGCAAAGGAAGCTGGAGAGACGAAGACCAGGTCTGATTCATGTGTGGCTGAATGATCCCAAGATTGATTCTCTTTGTACATTGCTACTGTAGCCTCCTGCCAGGCTCCTCCTGATGAAGACACACAGATTCAAACAGAGTTTAGAGAGAAAAGATTGAAAAACGATATATAGAGAGGGATGATAAAACATAATAATAATCAATTCATTAAAAAAAAAAAATTATAGTCAAAAAGATATATTTAAAGGTAAAGACCAGTTATGGTCATGTGATTGCATTGTGAAAGAAACGTTGTGGAATCAATCAAAAAAGGTTGATCATCTAGCATATCAGTATGGGTGTGTACTGCAAGGTTCTGGAATCCTTAAAATGATAAGAAATTTGTCTTCATAAAGTTACGTACACAGAAAGATGTATATGGGACTATAGCACAAGTGCGCGACACATGCGTTTATCTCTCACAGACCATGGATGAATTAGTTTACCAATTAGTAGGCGGTTTCCCGGCAAATTTTTTATTGTGTATTAGTCAAAACGTATTCTTTCACATTTCCTTCCTTTTTTTGAAATTTGGGCGTTTCCAATACTTGTCTTTACCTTTAAAGAGCTGGGACCAGCAAAATCGCCTTGTTAAAACGGATACCTCACTATTTATCAGAGCTCTTTATAACAAGGAGGTTCCACTGTATGTGTTATAATAGAGTGTGTGAGAGAAAGGGGGGGGGGG